>PVJX010002276.1:0-133501 GCA_004027295.1 Dolichotis patagonum
GGCTTTATACTATTGTGTTATGTTTGATATTATTGTAATTGAAACTATGCTCAACTATAGCAGAGTAAGAGATATGGCGTTAGATACTGTTGATGTCCAGTTGACTTAATGTAAAGTACTGTGTTGCCTATGTTGTCCTCTTCTGATCTGCTCTGTACTGCCCCCTTTTGTTTTATTCTCTTTTAAATAAAAAAAATAACAGTAATATTTTGGAAAGAATAAGGAGGCAAAAAAGGATGTCAGATAGAAGGAAAAGCATATGTATTTTGACACCTTGACTTATTAGTTCTCTTTTTTATGTTAGAAGTGCTTTTAGAGATGTGTGTAGAAATTGAGAAAGGACTTTTAGAAGGATTCACAACGCAGGACCCATCAAAGGAAGGTGATATGATAGGCTGGAGAATATGGCATGATAGGGTGTGAAATAAAACTGAATCTTTTTTATATCCAGCAAGTGAATTAGCTGTGGGAGAGTGGTAGGAGATATAGGGAGATAAAGTGTGTTTTCTAACTGTGGTTAGCACCAGGGCCTAGTAAGCACTCAACTGAGCAAAGCAAAGTGCTGTTAGGGCTATTTTCTTAATTTTGTAAATGGATTACAAAAATCCTTAGGCTTTTGACAGACTCCTTAAAACATGTGCCATGGCCTTATTCCTGTTTTTCACTTCTTGATTTCCCTTATGTTGATAAGCTGAGAATATGTAGTTGTCTTAGAGATTCAAATTTACCAGTCGAAAAATCTTTCCTTGAGAAACCAGTGAGAAAAGGAGGCAGTGGTGGCATTTGTGTGTGTTGAACAGATGGCCATGGCATTCAGAAGATGGAAATGCCCAACCACTGTGGCTTCAGCTTTTGATGGCCTAGAATAATTGGAAGCTCAGGTTAGTCTTCAGGCGAGATTGCTTCCAAGGCTGGAGAGATGTCACAGGATTGTCTCTGTCTCTTGCATTTCTGTTGATTTCATTCCCAGGCAGATTTCTTTAACTGCTCCCAGCAGCTTCAGGCTTTTTGCATAATCCCATTGCTTCCAGGAAGTGTCACAGAACTGAGTCTCATTAATCTGTGTTGGGTCCAGTGCTGGCCTCTGAACCACCCACTGAGTGACTGCCCCCTCAGTAGGGGTGGGGGTCATCTTTACTAAAAACCTGTGTCTGTGAGCAAAGGAGATAGATGGGCTTGGGCAAGTGAAACCAAGGGTGTTGGACCAGAGGTGAGAGGATAATTTCTCTTGGGCACTGTGATTTCTTTTACTGTGACATCTTTCATTTTTGCAGCTGAAGGGTCTGTGAAATGATGTGATTGAGAGTGATTATTTGGAGAAGGCCCTGAGCTGAGAGTCCTGGATTTAAATCCCTACTTGCTTATCTGGCCATGTGATCTAACCCCAGTAGCTTCACTGATGTGCTGTTTAATAGGGGGAACAAGACTCCTTCTCCACACCATGTCACCATGCAGGTAGGAGACACAGGACATTGCTGGCAGGGTGTATTGGGAGATTGTCTACCTTTACATGTTTCGGAAGCAGAGCATTTGGTGAGTTGACTAAGGTCAGGCAGCTGATAGAGGCAGAACCACAAGAGTTCTCTCTGTCTTCTCATATTAAAGCTAGGACTTTTGTGGCAGTCATGGTAGTGAAAGATTCTAGTAATGATGGCAATGTGATTTGCCATCTGTAAAAATTTAATGAAAGAGAGAAAAAAGTATATGTATATATCTCACTTCATCAAAAACAACAGTTTGTGCTTTCACTGTTTGATCCTTTTTTCTGCCTATTTTGTAATATGAGCAACTAGTTTGAAGGTAAAAATGCACAATATATGAAACCACTGTTCATTTCTGATTGTTTTGTTTTGAAATTCCATATCATTTTTGTTTTAAAATAAAAAAATGATAAAAAAATTTGTCAGTAGTAGAACTTTCATTAATGAAACACTTTGGAAAAGGCGGAGATTATTATTTAAAGGATTTTCCTGACTAACCTTTGGGAATCTTTGGTAAGTGAAAAAGCTTCAGACTGCCTGCAGGATTTCCACCACTGAGCTTTTGTATTTTGGGCTTAAGAAGCATTAGAACCATTCAAACACTACCCTTCTTTACCTTCTTAACACACCTTCTTTTATAACAGGTCACTCTGGCTTTCTTCCCACTTCTGGGCTCATGTTCTTTATCCAGAGCAAGGGCCATTAAAGCATCCCCACTTCTCATGCTCTTCCGGTGTTACCTCCACCTGTGGTTTATAGCACCAGCCTTCTTGCTACATAAGTCACAGATTTAAGTAGAGACATTCATGACTTTTTAACACTTCCCTCCCCCTCATCCCATGTCTGATCCATCATTAAGTTCACTTGATTTTACCTACTTTGTATCTTTGCAATCCACTCAATTCCCTCCATGTTCCTTGAGCTCTTGAAATCTGCTTGTCTCTCACCTTGATGGTGCGATGGCCTCTGAATTTCCTTCATTCTGGCTCCCTTCATGTAGTTTTGTGTGGCGCTCACCAAATAATCCTCTCAGAATCAGTATTGAGTGTGCCATCCTCTATTATTTCATCTGGGTAGATAAGTTAACTAACAGGGTTGTAACTGACCTGAGATCTGAAACAAGAATAAAAGATAACTAAGTGCAGGTAACAAGGAATGAGGCATGACAGTGCAGGACTTCTGGCAGATGGGTTGTCAGTATTGAGTGTGCCATCCTCTCTTAGGACCATATAGGTCTCATAGTTCTAGTTTTATATTTGTATGATTTCTAGTCATTTTCTCGCAAACATTGATTCCTAAAACCTCATAAATGTTTGATAATACTGGGTGTATTAGCTACCTTTCTTGTTACTGGGAGGAAACACCTGACCCCTGAAACTTACAGGAGAAGAGGTTTATTTGATTCATGACTTTGGAGGGTTCAATCTATGGCTGGCTAGCTGTAAGATAAAAATAGAATGGCAGCCACAAAGCAGAGCAGAAAAGTGTCAGAGAGGAAGAGGCCAAGGTCTAGATATACTACAAAGGTCACACTTCTGTGACCCTCCAAGACACATTTCTAATGTCCTAGGCATTTCTTAAGCCATTCAAGTTAACAGCTCAATTTAACTGTCAAATCAGATGAGTAATCAATATTGGCATATCATAGTTTAACAATAGTTATCATCTCTAAAATTAGGCAATTTGATTTCATAACTTAGCTTTATACTTCATTTGCTATCTGACTTTGAGAGCATTATTTGATTTCTCTGAATTTTCAACTCCTTCTGTGCAAAATAGGCTGGTAGTTCTACTGGATAGCCTAGAATGAAATGAGACAGTGTGGGCCTGATTCATGGTAGGAATTCATGCAGCGTTGGTTGCTCTTCTTTGCACTTTTTATCGTCTGAACATGCCTACTCTGTTATAATAGAGTTAAGTATGTACCATACATATTGGGAAACACTTCTCCTTATGTTTTCTGTTCTTACAGCCTTCTCCTTCTTCAGCCTGCTTGAGCACATGCGTGACGCCTACTGGATACTCTTCAGTCCATTCGTGATTTCTCTCTGTTTTTTTTTTTTTTTTTCTGGTACTGGGGATCGAACTCGTGACCTTGCACATGCCAGACAGGCACTTGTGCTGCTGAGCTTAATCCTGTCCGTTACTGATGACTCCTCACTGTCTTGTGTCCTCTTGGTGGTTTGTGCAGGATCACTTGGCACCTTAATGGCCAACACTTACGATGATGACCCATTTGCAGGGAGACGGGAATAATTTGCTTAGTTTTCAAGGAACATTAACTTACTTTGGTCACTACAACTCAGTGACTAAATTTCCTCTTTGAGTTCCCAAACAGCAGCTCTGTTTGGACGCTCTTCGATTTCAAGCCAGATTTTAGTGAACTAAAACAAAAAATATGTTGGGATGACCAAGTGAGTGGTTTTCTTTCAGTAGTGCTGATTTTCTCAAGGTTGCAGGTTGATTGAGTCAATGGTCTTTGCTGAAAAATATTCAGCAAATAGTCTGTTCAGCTATGATTTACCTGTCACTTAAAAACTATTCTTGAGTAGATGAGATTGAGAAGAATGATAGTGCTGTCAGGAGGATTAGGGTATCAAGTGAAGTTACCTTTGGTTAGATATGTCCTGCCTCATTCCCTGAAGTAGTTGATGGTTTATAATAATATATAAGTACAATGAAAGAGAAGAAATGTAGTTTAAACCACAACCTCAGGAAGCAGTGAAATTATAGACTAGAAAAATAAGACAAAGGGAAATTTTTATCTGATTTTTTTGGCCATAAGTCCCGTATAATTAATATAATTAGTGAAATTGAAATGTGTATTTTTTACTGAGCTGAAGAGTTTTTTCCCTTCACCTTTAACACTTCTGCCCAGGCTCAGCTCTAACACAGCATGAGTGCCCCCATAATAGATGGAGGAGAAGGGCAGATTATCAGGAAATTTTGCATTTCTAACAAGTTCCTAAGGGAGGCATCTCTTCCTCATTCTTGATGTCAGGACTGTGTTTTAGGAAACACTCTTCTACTCATTCGAGCATGACTTTCATCCCTCTGAAGCTCAAAGATAAGACAAGTGTAGTGGTTGACACAGTGTGTCAGTTTGAGGATTGAGAAGTTTACAAGTTAAAGTGACTCAGAGGGGGCCAGGGTCCTCACTTTGTAAACATCCTGAGCCTGTGCAAGAGGAGGGCAAGGAGATGGTGTGAGTGCTACACCCACCTGAGGGCGGGTAGCTAACTTATGATATAATAGAGGAAGGGAGGCTTGCTCTTCCTTGCTTTTGCTGTGGCTGCTTTTGCTGTCTTCTGCTGCCTTGAAGTGTTTCCCCTGTGCCATGCCATCCAGCCTGGGAGCCAGCTGGTTATGGGCTGAAACCTCCACAAACTGTAAGCTAAATAAACCTTTCCTTCCATCATTTTGAGTGCTGGGTATTTTGTTTCAGCAGTGAGAGAAAAGTAGCCAAGACAAGTGACTGCAGGTACTATAGATGCCTTAAACTACCCTGAGGGGAGTTACAGTCCTCGTGGAGAGACTCAGAGGATACAGGCATTTCTAGTTGGCTGTTTCACCAAATTTTATAACCTCTAACTTGACATATCTAAAAATGTTTTTATATAAATAAACTTCAAATGTTAAAAATCATTATTAATTTTATGGGAGGGGTAAATATTTTAAAGAATTAATCCAAAGAAAACTATAGAGTGCACAGTTTACCGTTTACCTTGCATAGTCTCTGGCATATGGTTAGCAGTAACCAAAATGACCTTTTACATAGATAAAAAGGAAACTGCACAGGGCTGAAACGTTGCCTAATTCCAATGAAAAAGGTCAAAATCATTTATCCAGGATGGATTTTACTTTCAATTCACCCTGCTTAACTGGTGTTTCTCCCTTTGTAGCTGTCAACTAACTTGACCTTCGTTCTACTGATTCTTTCCTCATCAAACCGTATGTGGCATGGGCTAAAGATAGAATGCCTAGATTAAAACAGCTTCTCTGTTGTATCATTAGTTATTAGCTATTGAGAAACCCATTTATCTTCATTGTGCCTCACTGTATTCATCTGTATAATGAGGATAATAGCAGTACTTATCCAACACCATTCATTGCTCTGAGGATAATTAAATTAATATATGTAAAGGAACTAGAATGATACTAAACCCATATTTCGATATTATAATGAAATTCTTGCCTTCTCTTGGATACAGAGCATTTTGTGAAAATGATTTGTTGATTCTGGGAATCATGCTATATTGACTCCAAGTTAATAGAAAATGAAAACAGAAAAAAAAAGGTTGAGATTTGCTTATGCTTTCAAAAACTGGATCATGTCGAGCTCAGCCTTTTGGGTGAAGTTGTGCTTAAAATTTCCTCTGAGGACATAAATATGATATGTTGTTTCACTCTGCTCTTTGGTAGTTGGAATTCTCTATTGTCTAAAGAAATAATGTTTCCGTAATTTAATAATTCTTGTTGGTTTTCCTGCTATTTTATTGCCTAGAATGGACTACACTTCAGACATTATGATCCCATCCTCTGGGCAGTCCTTAGTCATTTGAGTCAGAATTGAACAACCCATCGTGGTGAATAATAGCTATGATTTCAGTCTTACAAGTCCTATTATCATCTGCTTGTAGATAATAATGGCAGCATCTTATGCTATAATGCCTATTTTTTCGAAGCATTTTCTTACAGAGCACATCAGAAAGAGTTGTTATTTTCTTAACTTCGTACCACAGAAAGCTTTGCAGCAGTATGTATCTGCGCTCCACCTGACTCTCTACTAGCTGTTTAAAACTAACTCTGGCAAGATGTATGACCTCTCAGAGCCACTGTGTCCCGTTATGTAACAGTAGCATCCCTTTGTGCTGCTGGAGGAATACAGGGATCTTCTTGTCTCTGCTCACAGAGCCATAGAGTGGCAGAGCTGGGTATAGAAATCCAAGTGTGTGATGCAGAATTCCATCTGTGTTTCCTTCAGTTTCTGAAGAGGAAGATGAGGCGTGTTTTCTGAACCTCCACCTTAGTGGATGAGACCTGGGCTCTCTGTGCTGGTGCTATCATCCCAGCACTTTGGTGGCCTCTGTCTCAGGGTAAGGACATCTTCCCAAGTCAAAGCTGGGAAGCCATTTCTGTGCATCCACTCATGAAACAGTGATCAATACCTCCATTGTGTAGTGAAACCTTTTTAATTGTCTTGGTTCTTCTGTCTTGCTCTGTTTCCCTGACTGTTCCATTGCCTTATTTTCTGGACATTGACCCACGTTCCAGTTCTTGAACTCAATTAGTAATTCAGAGCACAATTTGATGCACCTGGACAATTGAACAACCTGAAATCTGTTGGGGGAATAAAACCATAGGCAACTTTGTCTTTAATCATTGTCCTAAGCCAGCCCTATCCTGGGAAGATTCCATAGCTTTCTAGGGACTTCTGAATATAAAAAGGTCCAGTTTAGTTTGAGACTTCAACCTTATATCCACTTCATGCTCTAATCGTTCCTTTTTCCCTTTAGCACTGTCCCAGCTCTGGCCTAAGAGCTTGCAGTGGGGCTGGGCTATTGTCTGGATTTTCAGTTTTGCCTCACCATAGACCAGCAAAAGCATGTGCTCTCTTACAGATCACTGTGGAAGGTCTGCAGCATTGTACGTGTCACTAACGTGGGAATTCACTCTATTTTGTCTTCTCCTATCTAACTGCTCCTCTCTTTTGCCTTCCTTTCTCAGCGATATGCTCCTATAGCCTTTTCCTGCTAGTATTTTTTTACCCAGCTGGTAACTCTTAGGTGTGATGCTGGGACAATGGCTAGAGCCTAGTTATCTTTCACCATGGCTACTTGACATATACAAAGCCTGCATACTTCCCATGCAAATACCTGGAGACACTGCCATGATTACCTTTTTTTCCTGATCTATTCTTCCAAGTGTTTTTTTCCCTGCTTAGACACAGAGAAGAGCATGAGGTCCATGTGTGAATGGGTATCCAGCCGAGGCATAGCATCCTGTTCTTCCTGGTTGTCAGCTCGTCTCTTGGAGCCATTTTTCATGGGCCAAAGCATTTTCTTGTGTGCTCACTCATACCACATGCTTCTGTCTCTCTGAATTCTTATCTTTTGCTTCTATAGAGACCCAGTAAATGTAGTTGCAGAGATTTGGATAGGAAAACATGAACGTATCTGGCACCTAATTGTATTAAACTTTCTTTAGAATTTAGCTATTGACTTTGTTTTGTCTTCAGCTCACATACTGACTCTGACCAGTAGAACTGCTCCACATCCTATGGTACTTTCTTAGCCCTGTGATTACTTCCTGGTTTTCTCCACTTCTGGATTCCTAGGCTCATGATTCTCCTGAGCCAGCCCTTAGCCCTTGAAAACAACTAATGTTTGCCCAGCAGGTCTGGCTTATTTAGATGTGTTCCACTTTGCAGGAGATGGGATGATCCTATGCAGAAAGGGTCCCAGTGCTCACAGAGATCTAGAAAGAGAGCCTGGAGCCATGTACTATTAAAAGAGGAAGGAAGTTTGGTCCATTCTAGGGAAGAGGAGATTCCCTAGAATGTATTTTCTGTCTCATCTCATTCTCTGATACCAATATTTCTGGAATTTAAGCTTTTTGTTGTAAAACACTATCTTTGTTCTTGCATCTCCCTGGGTTGTGCTGACTAGCATGAAACCGTTTAACTGCTACTGAGATTTCAAAGGTGAATTTTCAACAGTGAAATCACAACACAGATGGATCTTTTTGGCATACTTTCCAAACTTCATGCTTGTACTTCCATTTACTTCTCCTTGTAACTGTGCCTGGCAGGTGACCTTATTCCAGTCTTGAGGAAGAGTACATGGAGGCCCTGAGGTATGTTAGCTGCACGCTCAGTCAGAGTAGTGTCTGGACTTGAATTAAAGTCCAGATTGGTCTGATTCTAAAATCCTCAGTCCTCCTTTCTCCTATGGACCAGTGAAATAAGAACAGAGGAGGCGTTCTGGGTCAGGCCAGCACACCAGTGCCTTCTTTGGGCTAGTCCTCTGCATGGACTGGCCTGTGCCTTGGTCAGCACCTCCTGGCACTGGGCTGCTGGCCCTGGAGAGTAGCCACTGCTCTTGAATGGAAAGGGACTTGGGAACCTTACTCGCTGGTTCTTACCAGCTCCCCGTTATCCGTGCTTATCATTATGCCTGTTACTCACAGCAGCCAAGGAAGTTAATTTGGCAGAAGGAAATTAAACTCGTCTCTTATTCTCCATTCCACTACAAATGTCCTACTCCAGGAGAATCACATTCCCAAGGTGACAGGTATTGTGCTGAAAGGGCATAGCAGCCTCTCTTCTTCCTTTGTTTCTTCAAAGCCTGGCTAGCATGCACAAAGTCATGCTGAAAATATGTACTTTTAAAATTTAACCCAGTAACACTTTTATAAAGACAAAAGTATTTACATGCAAGGCCATTAATTCAGAGTTAGAAGCTGTTGAATATGTGAGTGAGAAGAGTTCCTGGGGCACCTCTGTAAACAGGGCTTTGGAGACAGACACCAGCACAGGAAACTGCATTTCAATCTGATCTCAGTGGTTGTTCACATACCTAATAAATAGAACTAGGCTTCTGTATTTCTTGCTTATGCTGTGATTGTAATTTCTGCTTGTTCCTTCAAATTATATATTTTTTTAAAAAAGCTATTTCATTGCTGTCCAAGATGCTGGAATCTAGAATTTACAGTCTGCTAGAGGGAAGAATGCTTTCAGGTATTTTTTGTTGTTGTTTTTAATTGTCTGTAAAGCACAAATTTGAAAAATTTAGCCTCTAAGGGCCATTGGGAGTTATTTAAAATTAAGGCATTTTGGCGATTAGAGATGTCAAGAACTTGGTATTACTTCTTGTTTCTCTCGCAGTGTGGATGACACTGTGGTTTCTGGCCTGGCATGTGTTAAGGTCCAATAAACGGTAATTGGTGCAACCCACAGTAGAATCTCTGCCTTCTGATCAGTGCCTCTGACCTTTGCCACTGGATCACTGTTGGCCACTGCCCCAGCCCAAAGCATTTTTGGCCACTTGCAAGAAGCCTAGCATGTCACTTCCTGTCATGCTTTCTGCTTTCAGTGCAGCGCCTGTCTCTCTGTGGTACCCTCTCCAGCTTCGTGTGCCTGGCAGACTCTTGCACGCTTTCCCTGCTGTGATTAGAAGCTGGGTCCATGAATACCTTGTCTCCCTCTGGCAGACTTAGCTACTTTTCCTACTGAATTCCCATAATTCCCATGTTGTGTGTTCTACTCGTGATAACCCTGCTTACAGTCATCACCTGTGACTGTGGGGTGACCTATTATTCTCTCCAATGGACTGTGAATTCCTTAGGGGAGAGGCTGCTGTACTTAGCCTGGGGTTAACATTGGCTCGTCATACATGAACACAAGGCTGTGGAAAGTATGCTGATGGGACCTGTGCTGTACAAAGCAAGGGAAGGTTCTAACACTTTTTAGTAGCTACCTCAGCCGTGGACTACTTTCGGCTAGTTACTGTGGCCAGGAAACTATCTCAGTGATTACACTTACATGTATATGGTCTGGTTGGAAAAAAAAAAACCACTGTGTTTCCTGCTTCCTCAAAAAGATTTGATAGCACAATAAATAAGTATGACCCCTATATTCATCTGTACCTTTATAGATAAAATATAAATATAAGCTGTGGTAATCATATAATCCCTGTCCTGCTTACCTTGAGTGTTCTAATGCAAGTTTTAAGGACTCATATTATTTTTGATTATTTTTGCACCCTATTCAGATTTTGGGGTCTTTCATTTCATAGCTGTTAAGTAATTATTATTTACAATTTGAATGCTTGATTTGAAGGCACAGACAACCGTTTCTTCTGCATATATATATGTATATATATCACTGTCAAAAACAATCATGATTCCAAGTCAGCAGGCCAATTTTGAAAATAAGCACTGAACATTGTCATGAAAAAACATGAAGGTTTCCTGAGCAGCTAAGTGCTGCAGGAGAAGAAATTTGATGAAACTTACGTGAGACCTAACAGTTAGAAATATCTATCATGCATCAGTAGCAGTACAGACTCACAATGGCATGCCTGTTTTTATGATTGGAAGTAGTATTATTCATGGTGGCTGAAAAGCAGGTAGTCAGTCAGGTAAAAGTTCTGCTTTCTAAATATCCACAATGAAAAGTAAGAAAGGACAGAAAATACATTGCCAATAACGGGGAAGTTTTTTTATGTTAAAAATATGTAAAAACCAAGCAGTAGAAACTTGTAGGGAAAACGTAAATTGTACACATATCCAAAGTGGTAAAGAAATATTTATGCTCATGCTTGGAGCAGCTAGGTTGTTTACATTTTCCAAATCTGCCACTTTACTTACAAGTGATTTGGTTTAAAGTTTATATTACAAGTGCCAGGCTTCAGAAGAGCTAAAGTAGAATTATTTGTTGTCCCCTGGAGTTATTCTAGTTATATTAGTGCAGTATCTTGCTGGGATTCATATGAAAATGAATTTTAATTTCTAATAAGGTGACCATCTGCTTTGGATGGTGTTGCGGGAAACTGTCATAAATAATTATTGTTACTAACAAATTCAACCTTGAGACCATCAGATCGTATTTTACCAACTCACGCAATTAGCCATTTTCCTATTTTCTGACCTCTTACTGTAGAATCTTGAGGTAACCACAGGAGAGACATCTTGGAAGGAACTTTTTCTTCTTTTCTTCCCTTACACAATGGTGTTTTATTTTAGAATTGCAGGCTCCACAAAGGAGGCTGATATTTAGCAGACTTCATTTTTTCCCACACTCCTAATTGCTGTGGAGAAAACTACTTCCATTTGGTACAGTGCCTGTGGATTGTCCAGAGAAATTGACTTAGTGCATCCTTTTCCTGTGATTAGTAGTTATTAATTTCAGTAACTGCAAATAACTAAAGTCAGAGGGAGTAAAAATAAAGTCAGCTTCCATAAATAGTTTCCCATTGCTACATCCCAGAAGGCAGAGTGGCTCTAATTCTTAACTCATCCCCTTTGTTATATCCCTCTGGCGACCTCTTTGCCTTACTGTGCATCAATCAGTCAGTCAATTAACACACATTTACTGCCCTGTTTCATGCTGGGCAGTGTGGGATGGGACCTCAAAAGAGGAGAAAGACATGGCCTCTGTCTTCTGTAAATCACCTCCTTGCTGCTGAGCAGGACGGCTGGAATAGTGCAGAATTTAAGTGGAAAAGGAATTCATGGAAAAGTTAGGTAACGAGGTGCTGAGCTGGCTGGGGTTTTCATGATGAAGGTGAAGTTGATGGTCTGATGCATGAACATGGCTTTAATTAAAGGATGAAGGAAGAGGCACATTTCATGTTCACCCAGCGAGCTAATTATTTTTAATAAATGTATTAGCCTGTGACTGTCAGGGTTGAAGTGATTATCCAGCCCTTTGGTGGATAAGAATGACTGGCTTCAGTCTGATCTGGTTCTCGGGTCCTTTCCATTTCTTCTTCTTCCTTCCTTGTTTCCTTCCTGCTTTTCTTCCTTCCTCCCCTCCCTCCCTGCCTCCCTCCTTCCTTCTTTTCGTTTACTGTCCTTGAGGTGTCGCAGATCCAATCTGTTCTCTCATACACACCAGGAAAGTGCTGTGCTACTATCTCGCCTGCATCCCCTCTGCTTGATAGAAGGAAGGGGAAGTGTCCTTTTTTAACTTCCTGGCTTCCTCTTAGCTTAAAATAATGATTTGGATTAGGTAAACTGAGCGTTCAGACAGTCAGTGGTCAATCCTCCCTCATCTGGAAACTTTCTATTCTCAGGAAGAGCTTAGTGTGTGGCCCAAGGGATCAGAGTGCCTGTGCCGAGCTTTGCTCTTCTCTGCCACATTGTCTCACCTTCCTGTGGATGAGTGGTCACTCCCCCGTGTGGTCTTTGGGTCGTGGTCTTTGTCCTTGTGTCCCGGGGGGAGCTGCATGCATGATGGGTACACGAGGTGGCTTAACACTGGGACTGCCATGCTTCCTCTTCTGTTATCACCGAGGTCCCCATGTTTCCAAGGATTCACTGCAGCTCGCGTTTGCTTAGCTGCTGCAGCAGGTCACCTTGGGGTCCGGGTCAGTCGGTTTCCCCACCGCTGTACCAAGTACAAGGCACCTGCAGCTTAAAGGAGGAGAGGATTATTCGGCTCAGGATTTCAGAGGTGTCCGCGTACGGTTAGCTGGTAGCAAGGCAGAGATGTGGCAGAAGGGCCTGGCGGAGAAGTGATGCTTAGTTAGGGGAGGCTGAGAAGAACAGGCGAGTGGTGTACCTAAGTCATCCCTCCCAGACTGCCTCAGATGCACCTCAGAAGCATGCTTTACTGGTCACCTAGGTATTGCCCAAGCCAATCAGGATATAAGCTCAGGCTTTGCAGGATCACTGTGTACCTCACCCTGGTGATCTGACCCCTCCCTGCTTAACATCCTAAGCTACCGTGCTCAGGCTGGGCACCTAGGAATCTCCCTCTTCTTCTTCTTATTCCTTAGGATACAAAGAGCCATCTCTGCTTATGTCTGCCACGTGCCTGTTTCCTTTTAGCTATGCCTGTTCCCATATGTGAGCAGATGTAGAGGAAATTCAGTAGCAAATCCTTGTCCTTCTGTCTTTCTCTTGTCTGTATAGGATTTTTAATCTGATGTCTTGATAAAACCAGAGCATTGGGGGTATTAGTTCCTTAAGACCTTCATTCTACTTATATCCTTGTTGAATCAACACTTTCTCCATATCTCCCAGGAAAGCCTTTATCTTCCTTTAAAAAAAAATCTTTTAGGACCCTGCCCCATATCATATTTCTTCTTTTCTCCCCCTCGTGGGCATCCTTTCCATTCTTCTTTGCCAAAATCTCTTATCCTTAATGATGACAGACGCTCTAGTGGAAGAAGAAACCTCACCACAACAATTAGATAAACAAGAAGAAAGATATATTAAGAAACATTTCACAGAGTTCATCTACTAATAAGCTTAAGGTGTGACCAAAAGAGTCCTTCAATATTTTCTAGTTTACAATTTATTGAAAACAGTGCTGGGTGCTAACTGCTGGGAACTGAGGGTTTCCCTGTCACTGAGTAAGTAGTATGGGTGGGGGATGCAAGACTCAATGGTGGACGTTATCAAAAAGCTAAAGAGTGACACGTGGCGATTCCATCTTTGCTCTGTATGTTACGACCCTGGACACGATCATCAGATTCTTACTGTTTCTCTCTAAGCCAGTGTATAACAGACAGTGAAGCTAAGTGATACCTTTGATGAGAATTTGAAGGTAAAAAAAGGGCATTAGTGAAAAAATCAGTGAGATAAGGTAAAATCTGGAATTTAGTTGACAGGAATCTTCCCTCCTTTCCTCCCTCCTTTCTTCTCTTTTTTGAGGCACTGCAGATTGAAACCAGGGCCTTTACACTGAGTTACATCTCTCTTTTTCTCTGTCTCTGTCTCTGTCTCTGTCTCTGTGTCTCTGTCTCTCTCTGTCTCTGTCTCTCTCTCTCTGTATATATACACACACACATATGTATATACACACACATATATATATATACACACACACATATATTCTATATATGTATATATATTTAATTTTAAGGTCTTGCGATATTACGATGTTGCCCATGCTAAACTCATACTTGGAATCCTCTTGTCTCAGCCTCCAAGAGTTCTGGCATTACAGGCATGTACCAACAATCTCCACTGGTTTCTTAGTTTGACTAATGCACCGGATTAGTCAGTTTCCCTTTTCTGGAACAAAATACCAGACACTCACAAATTAGAGGAAGAGGGGTTCATTTGGGCTCATGGTTTCAGAAGGTTCAGTACATGCATGAGCAACAGAATGAATGGTAAAAGAGTACAACAGAAGAAAGCTGCTCAGCCCTTGGCACGTGGGAAGCAGAGACAGGAGGGAGGAGCCAGAGATAAGAGTACAGCATTCCAGATCACCACGCCAGTGCTCCGCCTCTTCTGACCAGGTTCTACTTTGCAGTAGTGAATTTATCTAGGAACTCATCAATGGGAAAACCTCACCCCTGAATGCAGGGGACATTGGAGGACATTTTAGATTTGATCTATAATACACAATATAATGGTATGTGATGTCAACATTAAAAAAACTGAATTAGGCACTTCTTTGAACTTTTTATGTACTACCTTTTCAGCTTTTTTGTGCCTGAAATTATTCTAAAATAGAACTTAATTAACTATACCTATCTGTTGTCAAATTCTGGAAAGAATATGCAAAGTGCAAACTATTATATTTCCGTATGAAATTTTAAAAAATATTGTGTGTCCTTTAAGATTAAAATGATTTTTTATGAAAACTTGAGAACACTAAGCAATTTAAAAAGTTCTCATGTCTCTTTCTGTAGATATATATATGTGTTTTCACTGCTTTATTTTACACATACTGTTTTAAGTCAAAAACCATTGAGAAAAAAAGAGTCTCCTCATCCAACACTCTTCATGCACTGGGCATCCATGAGGACACGGATATTTAAATGATTTGGTCTGGATGACTTAAAGATACTGATTTCATTTTGTTTTAGCCATAGCTGGATTTTGTTTGTTGCTGCTGCTGCAGTATTTTTAGGTAAGGATGTATTTTTGCACTCTTAATTTACAGTGTTTTTCGCAACAATGATGGTGACAGTTTTCCTGAGGTACCTTACACGCTGCCCCCCACCCTGCCATCTCTGTGTGCCTCTGTCCTATTATTACCAGAATTAATCTTCTCTCCTAGATGTGTAAGCACCTGACACAAAATGCCTCTTGTGAGCTACTGAGCCAAAACAGCAGCTAATTTAACAGCTTTGGCTTGGTCAATAATGTTGACCAGTAGGGAAACTTGGGCGATCTTCCACCTTCCTGCTGGCCAGCATTATTAACTCAACACTCTAATGGGTGAATTGGAAATTGCTAACCATGTATGCCTCCATGTACAAGGAGACTGAATTGAATTCAATCTATAGAATGTCAAGGGGGCTGAAAATGGCATGTTTTCTAGTTTTCCTGAAAATGCTGCATTTATGGAACTTCTTGTAGTAAGCTCATATTCCTTCCTTTCTTCCTTCTTTCCTTTCATTAGTTAACTTTATTGGTACAATTTAGACATTCAACACAAGGAATTTGTTCCTGTTCATGATACATCTTGATTTTTCTTTTTTTTCCACCCCTGCCCTCCCTTCATCCCCTCTTCCCCTCCATGTCTACAAAAGCTTTGTTTCCATTTTTTCTTTTTTCCTCACTTTTTCTTTTCCTTTCTTTACTCCCCCTCCCCAGTTTCCCTTCCCATTTGAACATTTTCTTCTTATTTCACAATATCTGTTATACATTTGGGTCCTTGTTTACACTTTCATATTCTCATGCTAGAGAAACAATGCAATGTTTATACTTGTGTGTTAGATTTATTTCACTTAAGAGCATGGTCTCAAGGCACATCCATTTACCATTTACCTAGAAATGTCTTCTTTATGGCCAAGTAGTACTCCACTGTATGAAAACAACCCCACATCTTTATCTGTTCAGTAGTTGATGGGCATTTAGGCTGTTTCCAAGAGTTGGCTATTACAAGCTGTGCTGCTATAAACATGTGTGTGCATATATCAGTGTGCTGTGATGCTTTTAAGTCTTTTATGAAGATACCAAGATGTGGAATATTTGAGTCAAATAGAACCTGTAGTTTTACTTTTTTGAGGAATCTCTACAGTATAGGCATAGACTATAGGAAAGAAACCCTGATTGTAAGGGAAAATTACAAATAATCAGCAACTGGGATCTCATCTTATTAAAAAAGCTCTTGGATAGAAAAATAAATTATCATCAGAGTGATGAGAAAACACCTATAGTGGACAAAGATTTGCCAGCTGTTCCTCTAAGGACTACTATCTAGAATATATAGAGAACTCACCCCCCCAAAAAAAAAATTTAAAGAAAAGACCGAATCCAAAAATGGCCATCTGAAATGAATATGCAGTTCTCAAATGAATAAGTAGAAATGGCAAATAAATATATGAAAAAAATTCGACATCACTGGTCATTTGAGAGATAACAAAGCCTGAAATTCCACCTCACCCCAGAAAGAATGACTGTTTGAGAAATCAATCAGTGACAAAGGCTGACAGGGCTGTGGTGGGAGGGCGGACTGGTATAACCACTGTGGAACTCAGCTTTCTTGAAAGTGAAACACGTATTTGCAGTAGAAACCAAACTAAGGATGACTTCTACCATCTCTTGGCAAATAACAAATATAATTTGATGATTCAAATTAAATGAGACTCCTTCATACATTAGGCTAGAGTCAGACTTGCAAAGACTCATAGGGTCCATGTTTGGTATCTATAGTCATTTAGAATATTTTCCAGTAGGTGCTATGTCCCCACTCCTAAGACGATGATGGGTGTCAAATGTCTGGGTTCGTGTCCTGTGCCTGCAGGACTGGCAGAAACCGCGCCATGAAAGAATACTCTGCTTAGTAAAGGTCATGCAACCTACTGACTAGTTCCTCTTCTTCTGTGTTTTGCTTCTTTGCTGTCTTTGTGGGCTCTTGTCTAAGTTTTGGGGAGATTTGTCTTCTTAAACACAGAGGTTATGCTAGTACTTGGGATCCTGGCTATGCCCTAGCTAGTCCTGGGGCCCAAGACACGTGGTTCTCTAAACCTTCCATACTAAATATTCATGTACCAGCTTGAATTTTTTCATTTGCATGCTATTTCAATTTTCAAGGCCAGAGTGAGAAGCCTTAAAAGAAAGCTGAGGAACATACGTGGAATTTACTCACGGAAATTCTCATCCTTGCCTCTGGTGTCTGAGTTACTAATACTGTAAGTACAAAAATAATAATATTGAAAACAGATAAATTTTTAAAGAATCATGTTACTTCCTGATATGCATCTTCCAAATATTATTTTTCCAAAAAAATCACTTTTAAAAAACTTTAAAGCCTCCTCGAACGCCCCATTTTCACTTTGTTTTTGCTTTTGTTCTTTGAGTCCCAGCTTTAAAGGGCAAAGTATTTTTTAGCTTAATCTGTTTTCACTAGAAATGTGTTTCAGCCTGAAGTACGGTTGCTTCAGTTGTTCTTTTGTTCATTATGGTATCAAAGTTTTAGCTCTAATCTGCCAGCTGCTCTGTCAAGGACATAGATACTCCAAAGTGTGTTTGCTAATTACATTTGATCACTTGAAAGGCCATAGGAAGGTTCCGAGTGTGACTGAGAGTGAAGTGTTTAAATTAACATGCTGATAAATGATGTCCTGTAGGTCCCTGAAGGGCAGATACATGCAGCTGGACAAAAGGTGTTGGCAGTGATTGACTAAGTCGCAGTGAAAGATGTAACTCTCACCTTGGGAAACCTTTCTTTTCTGGGCAGCTGACATGCATCTTCCTCATTTGCCCTTGAGTAAGAACTTTAACCCATGTCCTCTGTCACCGAGGGGCTGTGAGGGTCAAGGACATTGCACAATGTCAGTGCATAACCTACTGGACAGCACAGCCTTGAACTGTGTAGTTATCACAGTTGTGCTTTTTGGGGCCCAAAGTAAGAATCTCAGAGCTGTTGGTGACTGTTTATCTTCTAGCAGAATCCGAAGAAGGTAGATTCCCAACACCCTTTCTTGTAGCAGTTATGGAAATAAACACTAAAAAAGAAGAAGAAAGAAAGGTAAAAGAAAACCTAGTGAAGACTAAGCCAGTTCTTAATAACATTCAGTCTTGTGATTTCCTGAAGATGAAGAGATCGTGTGGGAGAGAGACATGTAATACCTCGGGCTCATCCCAGTGGAGTAGGCTTGGCCAAGGTTCATATAGATCAGAAAAATGACTTTTGTCCCAGCTAGAGCAGAAGGTGAGGCTCTCATAGCCATTATTTCTAGAGTTAAATGCTGGTTATGAAGCAGTTAAAATAGATTGTTTCAGACTCATGGGTGGAAGTCCATGTGCATAGAACAGAAGAGGAGATTCAACAGAACTGGCCATTCAAGAGATGCAAATTAAAGCAACACTGAGACTTCATCTTACCCCAGAAAGAATGGCTAGTATTAAGAAATCAATAACAAATGCTGGAAGGGCTGTGGGGAAAGAGGAACCCTTCTCCATTGTTGATGAGAATGCAGACTGGTGCAACCATTGTGGAAATCAGGCCTTGTCAGTCCATGTACAGATCTGACAAAATTTTGGTCATTGAGCAGAGAGCGCCTCAATAGGGAATGCTTGTGTGGAAGCCCCAGCTGGGGTCAAACAGCTCAGCAGTGCTGGTAGTGCTCAAGAGGGATGTCCAGGCCTCCGCTCTAATGTGGCTGGACCAAATTCCAAGAGTCACGCAGATGGAGACTGTCAGCAAACTGCTATTCACAACCCAGCAGCAAGTTCTTCCCCGCAGGAAGGTCTGAGCAGTGCGTGACCAGGAAGAGCAGGCTGATCCTCTGTATGTTTCCCATCATTTTAACATCTCTGCAGCCATCCTTTCAGGGGAGAATCTATGTACTTATTCAGGCCATAGAAGGCCTTAGTCCAGAAAAATATGGAAGCTGAGGAAGAATAGTCTGTAATTACCTATGTTAATTGATGAACAAAGACAAAGTCGCTGCTGGGAATCAGGCATTTTGTCTGTCCCCGCTTTGGCCATTATGCCTATTGCAGTGAATGGAAAATGACGAGGTGGGCCAGGGATGGTGAGATTGGTTTTCCTGCTTGAATGGAGAGTTTGGCCCATTCTGGTTTAGTGGGAAACTTAAATCTTACTAAGAGGACATCGTAGAGTAAGGGTGATGTGTGCTTCGGTGCTAAACCTCCTCTTAGCCTCACCTCCCCCCACACAGCACATCCCCTGCCCATCCAGAGCCTGTGGCAGAAGGTGCTGTCACCTGGGGTCTGCTGCACTGCAGCTGCCCGTGGAAAAGTCTTCCTCCTCTAGTAAGTCACCTTGGTGGGGGAGAATGTCCTTCAGCTTCCTCCACCAGCCCTGTTTGTCCTTGAAGTCCTCACACACAATCTCCGGTAAATCTGCTTGCAATGGATGCCCTCTTGCAGCCTTTTGCAATGCGGGCAATAACCTCGAATGCCAAAAATTTCTCCAGTGTCTCAAAATTTGTCTGCCTCTGTGGTCTTGAATACACATTTGCTGAACATCTCCTGTGTTTTAGGCTGTGTGCTGGAATAAACTGGGAGATAAAACTGTAAGGAAGTAGGTAGGCATCGTCCCTCGCTTTAGGAGGTACACAACCTTTAGATTTTTCTATAAGTCATCCCTATAAATATGTAACAATCTTTTTCAGAAAATAATGTATAGTTTTTTTCTATTTAGCTTTTGGCAAGTTCCCTCGTTCTTTGTCAGTGTAGGAACATGCTTGGGGAGCCAACTATACCTTCATGAAGATAATGCCCTGTGAGGGACAGTCCCAAAGCATTTCAACAATCCATTGGTCACCAAAATGCCATTTTTCTGAGGGGTCACATTAGTCTTTCCCATTGGATGCCCTGGACAGTTCTAATGTTCCTCACAGGAGCACTAGAAATCATCCAACTCAAAGTCTTCAAGACCAAAGCATGAAGAGGAGAAGTGATTTGCCCAAGGTTGTAGAGAGCTGGGACTCTGCCTCCTTCTCCACACTCTGATTTTTGCTGTCTTGCATTGGTACAGAGACTTTGTGCCAGGAAAAGCTGAAAGAGATTTGACCAGTAGGTAAACTCCACAGTGGGTTTGGATCCTGCGTCCTCACCTGTAAGAATCTCAGGATCCTAGAAGCCCAGTATGAGGACTGAGGTCAGGTTACTGTTTGCATTTTCCATAAGTATTGCAGTTAGGGCTCTCTGAACTTAGTAGGCTCAAATTCTTAATGCATAGATACATCTAAATACAATATATGGGTGAGTAGTCACCTGGGTGATTGTAGGGGATTGAATGTGAGAAAGATAGAGCCCCCATACCTATTTTTTTGCTATTTCCTTGGTTGAATTTCATCCTTATTTTCTCTGCTTAGAAAAATTACACACCCATCTATTTCTGACACTCTTTTGATCTCACCCAAAGGGTGGGTTCTCTTCCCATTTATGTTCCCTCTGCACTTTCTGTTGCCTATTATCACACTTGTGATGCTTGGTTAATTACTCATTTTTATGTCTTTCTTTCTGGCTATGCCAAGAAGGACTAGCGGTATTTATCTCTATATCCCTAAGACCTGTTGCAGGTACTGACACATAAGAGCTGTTCAAATTATACTCATTAAAATTATGGATAATAAAGTCCATAAACTATGATGGCATGGGTTAAGTTTACATGGAATTATATGTAGTAATAATTGTTACAAGCTTTCTTTGATTATGAGGTATTTTTGTTTGTTCCCATATGTGATTCTAATAACTTCGTGAAGGAGGTATTATTTTCTTATGTGTATACATAGTCACAGAATCCAGGAATCATTGTTATTTAGTGTTATTTAAGTAAAAATTGAGATCCCATCAGAAACCCTGGCTCTAAACTGCCATGTCCTGCTCTCTACATGGAGGTTTAAAAAAAAAAGTATGGGAATGTCTTAGTCTGCTTTGTGTTGTTGTAACCTAGTACCACAGGCTGTTTAGTTTATAAAGAAAAATGTATGTGGCTTATGGTTCTGTAGACTGGGAAGTCCTGATAGTGGGATCTAGTGACATCCTTCACCCTGCATCTTCTCATGGGAGAAGAAGGCAAGACAAGGAGGACTGAACTTACCTTTCCACAAATATACCTTCATGGTTACTAGCCCATTTTCATGGTAACGTTATTAATCCATCGGTGAGCACATGACCTTTATTACCTTATCATCTTGTATGAGGCCCTGCCCTCTAACCCTACTGCATTGGTGATTAAGTTTGCAATACAGGAACTTTTGGGGATACCTTCAAACCATACTAGACTGATACCTGTTTGATCATTTCCATCTGTTCATGATTGTGTGACAAAAATAAGAATAAAAAATAAATCTTTTTCCATCATACTAAGATATTTTTATGTATAATGCTAAGATAATGTCTAAGGCACTATTTTTTTATTCTTGTGCTTATTAAAAATAGCCTTTTCAAAATAAAATCACAGTGGCAACACATGATACACCAGACAATCTTTGATGTCCAAAAGGAACACGGCTCCAGTTTGTAAGACATACGTGTTTGCATTTTTGAAGCGGAAACAGCCTGCTACACCTCAAATCCTGTCTGCATCTTATACCTCAACTAGTTAATTCTTTTTTCTGCATCTTCCCTTTGGAAGCAAGTGATGAGAAAATAAACTCATATCAGAAATTAAGACCATATCCATCTAAGGCATGTCTTGAAATCAGAAGATACCAAATCTAATTTCTCATATCTGCTTCAGCTACAGCCCAGAAAAGCAAGGGCTTCTATTCAGAATAATAACTCTGTCGTCATGTTATTGTCATAAACTGGTCTTTCATTAGGTTGGAATTTTCTGATATGTAGGTGTGGTTAAAATAACTATATGTAGATTTCCCATAAGATTGAAAAGGTCGTTTAGTGCTGCTTCCCATTTAAAATGATTGTTCTGAGTACTTGTACACCTACATTTCCCCCATGTTTACAACTTAGTTTACATCACCGATTTCTCCCCTTTGGACCTGGAGTTTGACACTAGGGGACAAAGGTCTCCTAACAGAGTGAGTGTGCTTGCCTTGCAGGCTTCATTTCCACTGTGAACTTGGTGACCTGGACTCTGGCAGGGTCCTCTGGCAGGGAGCATTGCGAGCTCAGCCGCCTGGTGGCATTTGGAGCCTGCCTCCCAGCACAGGGCTGCTGCCGCCTGATCACTGGCACTCTGCTGTCTGGTGGCCCTTGTCTTTATAAATGAGTAGCATGTATTTCCAATTTCTTCTCTTCTTGATAAAGACGGTGTTTATGAGCTTCGGCATTAATGGCACAGTTTTGCAGCCCCGAGGTGAAAAGCTTTCGGATGTCTCATTAACTCAAAATGGTATTTCATTTTTAATATTGTCTATGCACCCTTGCTTGAATTATCACAGTTCGAATGACTTTAATTTGCAGAGGCAAACTTCACCGTGATGGGTGATTTAGAGACAGGAGCTGAGGTGGCAGGTGCCACATGGCGTGCTTGTTCTGGGCCAAGTTTTTAATAACATGAGGTGCATCTCTTCCATGCCCAATATCCCAAGCTGGCCAAAAGGGAGGCTTGGCTTGAGGTACTGAAATCTGACCTGTGTCAGTGACTAGAGCCTTTGCCGCTCACCTCACCTCCTTGAGTGAAGGTCTCATTTATAAAACTGATATAAGTGTACCACTTTATGGACTTGAGATGGAAGAGAAGATGAATAAAAATATTCATTTAGTGTCCAGAAAAATGTCATGTTGGGGTGTGGGCTGTTTGTTATATTCCCAGTGCACTCATAAAACTTCTTTTGTCAAGTGCTTTTCCTGGGATCTCTTAAGACCAAAGTGACAACACGTGTCATTCGCCTTCTTGGTCGCTCACCATGGCCTCTCCAGAAAGAATCTCCATTCTCTGTGGGGCATGAAAGGTATGGAGAAGGTCTTGACTTGTTTCTCTAAATTTCTCCTTTCTCCTTCTCTTCTCATCAGGGTTTTTAGGCTCTCAGCATTGCGTTCTCTTTTTTTCACCCAGCTGAAGAGCAGTATGATCTCTGCTTCTCTGAGTTGAAGCCACCAGCTACATCTCCTTTATCTGAGAGCTTTGCATTGGAGTTTGGCCCACTGCAGTGCATGACTGCCATTTGTTACTGACCCTAATGTGTCCTCTCTGACAGCTTCACAGGGAGATGGGCAGGTAGGCTGGGCCTGGTGTAATTCCTTGGCTTTTGAGTGCCATATCTCTTCTAACAGCCTCTGAAATTGTGATCACTACAAAAGGAAGGCACAGAGTTTGGGTCCCAGTGAACATGGTCTGGATATCTGCCCATCGATAGTGTCTAAGGTAATTCACACGTAACAGTGGTAGGGCAAGGGAGGCTGACCCTGTATTACTCTTGAGAACACAGGCTGTTCGGTATCATATACAGAACACTGCAGCCTGTAACCAGGATGCCTGCAACCAAGATGCCTTAGGCAGTATACTTGTAACTGGCATACCTTTTTTTTTTTACCTGACTATTGACACTACTAACTGCTCATAGCATCTTTCTGTTATCCTCTTATTGTCTGGTTCTGCATGTTGTTTTCTAAGTTGGGTGGGCGAAGACATTTCTGAAATTACTGGAACCTTTAAGCTTGTTACAAATGTCAGTTCTTACTGACATATTCTCCGCAACAGACATAATAGCTTGTGACATATTGATAGGACTAGGGCATTCACAATCAGTGTGTCTGTGTCGGGCATGGGGTAAGAAACTGCAGGAACGATTGGGATAAAAGTTATTGCTAGCCTGGGGCTGCTTTCTGCTGAAACTACCGAAACCCTTGTTTGGAGATTTCTGCATGTGTATTTTACACCCCTGCCACCTTGCTTACTGGCATTCATTCTCTTTTCCCTCATGGACACTTCTGTACCATTAGGAACAAGGCCGTTCAATTTGATTCCCTTGGTGGCTGTGTGCTGTTTGTGTGGGAGGGGTGAATACCCATTAACACTCATTCACAGTTGAAGGTGCTATGCAATTATGATTTCACAGTGAGCAATTTTAGTGCATCTTCTAACTCCCAAATTAAAGAACAGTGGTAATAGGATCTAGATGCTCACTTAAAAGCAAGCCAAGTTCTCAAACTGTTAGCAAGGTGTGGCTTACAACCTAAGATGATTTTTATAATGTCTGTGGTTAGAAATGCAAACATGAATGGAAATGGCCTCACGTTTATTTGTGCAAACCCCAGCGAAGGTGGCATCTTCACATGCAGCCTCCTTTACTTGTCCCAGTGCTGTGTCAGAATTCAGAGCTGGAGGTGGCTTTGCAGTCAGCTAGCTTGCACCCCATGTGGTGGAGGAAAGGGGACCCTGGAGAAGTGAAGTAACTTGCTAAAGCTCCTTGGGAGAGGTTGCACTCAGGAGCTGTGGAACACACTCCTCCCACTTGCCTTATCTTTACTCCTGTAGTAACTGTAGCTCTGAATTCCCAGAGAGTTAGAGCCTGGATCTCACATTTTGGAATTTCTTACATTGATTGCTTGGTTATTGTTCGGTGGTGCAGACCTGTCTACCATGCTTCACTGGAAGTAAGATGAAAGTATGAGGTACATATTTAAAGCCTTTCTGAGGGCCAGCTGGCTGCTAATTCTTTAGGAGAAAGATTCAGTAGATATTTATGGATTGATTTAAATATGCTGTTTTTTTTTTAATGCAAGTCTAAATAAAAAAAACTAGGAAAATTTTGTAATGTCTGAATGTCTTAAATTTCTTTGAGGTATATTGGGTTCTGCATTGGAATTGGGGCTGTAGTATAGTAATTTTCAGATACACAGGGCCTGGTACAAGGTAGATGCTGAAATAAAAATGTTTTGGGTAAGTGAATGGAAAATGTGAGAGGAGAACTAATAAGGAGCAAAGCTATGGGTACCTGTGTGGGGGAGGAGGGTGTTCAGAAGGAAAGATTAACTTTTCAAGATGCCTACTCTCCTTCCTATGGGTAACCTAGGCCAGAATGTGAAACCGACTCTAGAGGTCCCCACAGTTTTGGGGACAGTGACAACTGTCTTTTTTTTTTTTTTATTACACTGCAAGCTCTTCTACTAAGTTACTAACCTTGAGCACAGGAGACAGTAGAATTTAACACGGAAGGGAAAGTGAAGCTTCTAAAATTATTGTTTTAAAAGTGCATCAGCTGAAGCCTTAAGTATGCCAAGGACGGGAGTCTCTGACCAGTTCATCGGGTGGAGGGTGGATATGGCAGTGTAGTTGACAGAGCTGGATGGTTAAAGCACTTTGCTGCCCTTGGGTCTGTATTTATTAGGTACAGTAACAAACCGGTGTGCATCACTGTACTGCCGTCATCATTACAGCTGCGTATGATGGACCCAGGGACAGTCATCTCTGTCTCACTGCTGCTTCCTGTGAAGTTGCTGGAACACCATTTCCAAAGCATTTTCCTTGAATCAGTCCCCATGGTGGCCTCACATTCACTTGTAAGCAGCCTCGTTGCATTTAGAATCATTCTTTCATTGAACTAATACTTATGGGTGGCCTGCGAAGTGCTGAGGAGACAAAGACAAAAGACACATTGCCCATGGTCACTGTGGTGAGCAGAGTGAGATGAAAGCCCGGTCCGCATCTCCTGTAACTCATGTGGCTCGCAGAGCAGTGGCAGAGAGCTTCCTGCTCAGAAGGGTGCACAGTTAGGTTACTCAGAGACCGTGCACAAGGTGGCACTGGCCCTGGTTTAAATTCAGTACCACCAGGGCCTGTGTCTTGTGCCGCTTTGCTGAGAAGCAAACGCCGTCTCTTAGGGACAGGCCGGTATTTGATGTGCTCATAGGCCTTGATTATATATGATATCTGAGAACGTCGGCTTAACGATTTACAGTCCCTGTCAGGCCGGTCAGACATTTATCTCAGACAGAGTAGGATATTCTCATCTTGAAGGAAAGGAGAAATGATCAGAGGCTGCCTTAGGGACCCTGTGCTCAGGGCAGGGTTTTAATAACAGTGGCCCTGAGTGGTCCATCTCCAAGAAGTCCAAGCTCTATGAAGAGAATCCCCTCTCCTGCCCTCTGTGGGCCCTGCTGATCTCCCCATTCTGGCTCCCTGCTCTGGAATGTGGCTGCCTGCTCTTCTGACTTAATCCAGGAATGGACATATAAAGACTTCTGCAGGAATGCATGGACTACATATAGTTCAGACTGTGTCAGGCAAATGTTTTTTCCTCTAAGAATAGCACTGTATTTCAAACTGCTTTTACCAAAATAAAGTATTCACATTTTGTGTGTTTTTTGAGCACTCATATTTTAATGTGAAATAATGTTTTATGTTTTATGATAAAAAGCAGCAGTCTGCTCTCTTTTTCGTACTTTTCATGTGAAAGTTTTTTTAATTTTTGCTGCAGTTCTGTTTTGTATCTAACAATGTGCTTATCTTACTGTTTTACACAATTTTATTATCTGTTGCTTTTCTTTTACAGTAAATGAGGCCTCAGCATAGTAACCACCCTCCACGTCACCCCAGCTTCCCATTCTCTCCCACATTTTTCAAAAGGGCTTGGAAGCCTTGGTGAGGTGTGGAAGGGATGGGTTTATGGTTGTGATCCTCGGTGTCCAGGGCACCAAAAACCGGGATGCAAACCTCCATGCTCTGACTTAACAGCTAAGGCTGTGTGTGTCATTCAGAGTTTAGAGTTCTCAGTTTCATCTTCCTCGGAATCAAAGTGGAGATACGGAGTAGAAAGTAGAAAGTAGAGGGTGAATGATTAATATATCTTAAAAATAAGCCCAAAAGGATCAGGCGGAAGGGCTCTTTTGAAAACTGAGATGATACAAAGCTTAACAAAGAACACTTACGTTACTAGATAATTTTTAAAGCAGGGAAAAATGCTTCCTTTTTGTGTCTGAGGTAATTGAAAGCAACAATAACAACAATCTCAGCCAACTGCTCTTAGTGGTCCGGCTCTGAGCTTTGTCACCCTCTGCAGCGTCTTTCTGCTTTTGCTTCATGGTCCTTGTTTCTCTTCAGGCTTTCTCTAAGCAGGACACAATGCCATTGATTAGGTGTCCTTTCTGCTTAGCAAATTACAACCCCTCTGCAGTTGTCACTCTTTGACATTTCTCCCCAATCACCTTGATTGGGGTTTTCAGCATTCCTAAATTCCTCAGTCACATATTTGCAAACATTTTTGGGGTTTATTTCCATAGATGGATAATCTCACCAATTCCAGGTGGCTTTTCTAATTTAATTCAGAGGTGGCAACCTTATTGCTCCTATGTTTGCTTCCTTAAAATGTAATCAATTTAGGAATGTCCTGTAACATGACTCCTCCCTGGATTCCTTGCTGTAGCCAAGATTTCTTTGCCATGTAAGTGTCATCGACCAGGCCCTTTTCTTCCTATCAAAAGTTACATAGATATTAGGGTACAAAATATGTATTAAGGATCATAACCCATGCAAGCAAAGAAAAATTGCAATACGCTACAAACCCAGCATGACAAAGATCTGAACTAAACATTCTGTCAGGGTGGCCCACGTTGGATAAAGATGATGGACCTTCATCCCTCTACCGGGCCCCCTATGCCTGTGAGCTGACCACCTGGGAACAGTGCGTCCTCAGACTGGGGAGGCTGAAGTGAACCCCAAATAGCTGGAAGCAGTCTGCTGGCCACACGCTCTGCCCCAGTCCCTCCTCGAAAGGAGATCTTGGGTGTCCATCTTCAGATTTAGCACACGTGCAAGACTACTTGCTCCAGTGCCTCTGAGAACTTCCATGCACTTTCTTCAGAGCTGAGAGCACCCTCTTCCTGTCTCTGCTCATCATTCCCACCTCCTGGGACCTATGGACAGCCAATCAATTCTTCAAGAAGCAGCCACAAATACTCAGAAAGCCCATGTTGGCCAAATTCAACTTCCAGATCTCCCCTCTCTCCTTGCCTATCTCCCTCTGTTCTTTCTTGGCAGCACTGGGATTGAACCCAAGATCTTCACTGAGCTATATTCAGCCCATTTTATCTTTTTTTTTTTTAATTTTGAGACCAAGTTTCCCTAATTTACTCATGTGGGACTCAAACTTTTGACCTTTTTGCTTCAGCCTTTCAGAGTGCTGGTGATGTAGGTGTCTGCCACCACAACTGGTTTGACCAGTTTAGGGATATTTCTACCACGTACTCATCACTCTCATCTCATCTCATCTCATCATCACACTCAGGAAAGCAGTGTTTCCTGAGCCCTCTTGGCTGTCAGCTAGCCTGCTAAGAGCTTGACATCTACAAAATAATTCAGTGTTCACAATTTTTTTGTGGGGTGAAGGTTAGTGCCTTCGTTCTATAATTGAGAAGATATAGAAAGCATCTTGGTCTGACCCCAGAGCTTTGGCATTTTCTGGTGCCCTGCCCTGTCTCTGTGTGTGAGGCCGGGCTTCCCAACAGCACGCAGAATCACCTGAGTTCTGTGTCCTGTTGAGGAGTGGAGCCCTCCCCCAAATCAAGCATCACTGTAGACACTTGATTTTCCCATTGCTGCCATACTGTAAGGCAAAATTGTAGAATAACAAACTTAGAGACATTTTATAGCAGAAATTAAAAATCAGTTAGTGACTGCTTGACTGTTTGTGTCCAACTGCTTCTCCCAGATAATGCACAAGGTCAACCTGACTACATCCAGCAGCAATGCTTGTGTTTTGCTACATCTTTCTATCTATCTATCTATCTATCTATCTATCTATCTATCTATCTATGGTTCTTCCAACCTTTCTCCAAGGACTTCATGTCTGGGACAAATTGGCCCAGTCAAGGGCATGTTGAACTCTGCTTACTCCACTCCATCCTTTCTCCCTCCCTACATCCCTTCCAGCATGTTCCTGACTTATAATAAACATTTTCTTGTAAGTAAACCTGCTTAAGACAAATGTGCTTGACAACATATGACTCGGTGCATGTAACCAATCATGTCATAACTTGCCATCAGCCTTGTCTTTCCTGCTTGCCAAATGTATTTAACTGAACTCTAAGCTGACTCATGGCTGGTGATTTGGACTCAGACTCAGTCCCTCAGCCCACTGATGTTAAAATAAAGTTTCCCTCCAGACTCCTCAGTGCAAAGAGCCTTCCACTTGATTTGATACTGGTTTTTCTGTAACAAAGTCCCAGGCAGAGGAGCTAGGAGAAATCCTCGGTTCCATCCAGAATGCTGTATCTTACACCACCCCAGGTACGGATCTCTGTTCTATTTTCCCAGTGGTGGAGAACACATCCCAGATACCACCTGACTGCTGCATTTGGAGCTGCAATCCCTATTGGCCTGCCATTCAAGACGTGTTCTCCTGGGGTGACCTTCCTTTCTCCCCACCCAGGCAATTGTCTTGAAGTTACAGGCTGGCTGGTGTCTCTTGGGATCAACCTAGAACTTCAGGTCTTTCCCAGGCCTTCCTTCTGTCTGCACTCAAGCAGAAACCTGGGACCCCTGACATGTGCTGGATCCTGTCGTGGGTTTGTGATTCAGGTCCTCAGCTTGGCTACAGAGCATGGGAAGCAGTGGTGCGGGTTTTTTGCTGCAGAACAGCTGTCAGGAAGGGAACTGGGAAGGGGCCAGTTTGGCTTCTGATGTTGAGGTGCATGACGAAGGTGGTAGCTGGAGGATGGGGCTGTGGAAGGGAAATCAAAGGAGGCAGCCAATCGGGAGAAAGTCTCAGGTCTGGGCAGGCAGAGCCCAGCTGCAGAGGCTTGGGCTGGAAGAAGTCCTGACCATGGGTGGGGTGAGGGGAACAAAGTGGGATAGATCAGAAACCGCTTTTTGTGCAGCACACACAGTGTGATGACCAAGAGCACCGTCTCTGCGGCTGGACTGCCCAGACCTGACTCCTGACTCCACTGTTCAGGTGACTTGGGCAAGTTACTTCCGGCTCCTGGACCCCTACCTCATTCTCCTCTTCTATAGAATGTTGATGTGGCAGTGACCTAGGTGGGCTGTGAGAGATAATTGTGTCCTATGTCACCTACCAAGGGTTCTCTTTCTTTCTCCTTTAAATAATAGGACATCATGACTATGATGTGGCAGATTTACATTTACAGGACAATTGCAAAGATAATGCGCAGAATGTGAGGTTTTCCTTACTATGCCTGTCTTACATTAGCATAGTACATTTGTTAAAAATAATGAGCCCATATTGACACATTAATTTGAACTAAAATTATACCTTTTATTCAGATTTTTCTAAGCTTTTACTTAGTACCTTTTGTATGTCCCATCTACGATACTACATCTCATTATCATATCTCCTCAAGTTTCCCTTGATTATGACATTTTCCTTGTTTTTGATGATGCTGACGCTTTGGAAAGAGTAATGGTCAGATACTTTTTAAGAATATCTCACAGTGTGAAATGGTCTGATTTTTTTTCTTTTCACTGTTAGGCCGGGGCATGGGGGAGGCAAACTCACAGATTCTTGTTTTGTATTTTGTGTTGTAACCCTGGCTACTCTGTACCGTTGTTGTGATTGTTCCAGCTTTGGCTAACAGAGACTGTTTCAGCAGAGTCCTCTGCCTGGGACTTTAAGTTTGTTTATCTGAATCAGTTGCATGGGATACAATAGACACTTCTGAGCAGGGGTGTAGCCTGCATTGTAACTGCCTGGGACTGTAATTAGAGTCTTCTTTTTGATGGAAGATGTCAACCCATGGCCCTTGTAAGTCTTCCAGCCTCTAAAATGGAAATTTGGGGGTGGAACCATGCTTGATCATTTTGTTTGCTTTCTCCCGCTTCGCATTGTAAATTCTGTTTGAACAGCTGAGAAGGAGCCTTTCTAGGACAGATTAATGAAGAAATATACTTTAATGTTCCACTTCTTCAGCCCTGTAGGGCTGACAGTCTTCATAGAGTCTGAGCTTTTTCCAACCACACGCTAGACCGGCTCACCTCACAGGTGAATTTTACGTTCATGGAGCTGATGAGGCCTTAATTCAATATGTGCCTAACTTCTGGTTGGAACATTCATTTTTCTGTGATTATTTGCACACAGGTTGCTGTCAGCTCAGGATACTGTGAGTTCCTAGAAGGCAGACAGTATTTTTTAAACTGATTTTTGAAGTGAGTGTCTACCACAGTGCTGTGTTAGCAGCTTAGTAATGTTGGTGACATAACCGATCCTAGGACTGGCAAGGTAGTTCTCTTATTTGCCTGACTTCGTTAATGTGATGTATTACAATCAACTTATATAACAGTACTGAAGGAAAAAGTCATAGTCCTTTGTGTGATTGTTTTATCATCAACCTCTACAAGGACTTTTGAAAGCAGTACAGCCCTGATTTTGGCCTTTGTGTTCCTGGGAGGAGTTGCTCATAACTGTCGTCAGATTTTTCTTCTCTTGGCTCTGATGTGTCCCTGAACACACTTGTTCATGGACTTGAGCTTTGTCTATATTTTTCAGATCCCTGCACCTGTTCTTGTTAGGCTAACTCTGTTTTTCTTAAGGTAATTGTCTTTTCGCAAAGGTTCTGTCACCAGGTTTTTTGTTGTTGTTGTTGTTTCATTATTACTGGAATTGACTGTTCAAATTTTTTTCGAGCAGTAACGTCGGGAGTTTGATGGCTATATTGGGTTTATGTATTGCTGGGATGCCTGTCTATAGGAAGGACAGTTTTTCAGAGGCCCAAGAGTACACGAAGGCAGGTTGGCAGGGAAGGACCAGGAAGGGGGCTGAAGAGCAGAGATTTATCCCAGCTGGTGAGGATCACACTGTGGCCACTTAGTAAAAGCGAAACGTGGGTTTCGAATTTGCTCTGCTGATCAGCACCCCTTTTGCTACAGGAATAATGGGTCCTGCCTAGGGGTGAGCTTGGTGATGAATGCCTGTCTAGGCTATGTTGGGCCTGACAATGTATTAGCTTTTGAAGGTCAAGTCTTCTCTTCACAATTTGCTTTAACCTGGTACGTGGAGGTGACTTTATTTGCTGCATGGCTCTTTTTAGTTTTTTGTCCTGTGGCTGAATCAATGTGGTTGGGAAAAGGTCAGCAGCTTCTGAAGCGCCTTTGGTTTGTAGCCGATTGTGAGGCCCGTTTTCAAGGCCCCCATCCTTTCTCCTTCCCCTCCCACCAGCAATCAATTCTAGAGCTCCATCTGTGCTTCTCCTCCAGCTGGCTCTTTCCAGGCGTTGACACTGAGTTTAAGTCAAACGCAGCCTCACGCCCTTTTCAGCCAGGCGCTCTGGTTGGCGACCCGGTGTGTTCTACGCAGACCTCCCCGTGAGACCTGTCACTGTGTCTGTGTAACTTTCTGCTACACACATGGCCCTTCAGCCCTGGGTTATGTGAGTACAATACTGAGAGCTTCTGTACCTGAATGCGAAGCCTTCGGATCCTGTAGCATTTGCCCTTATTCCTTCCGATATTGGCAGAAGGCGTCCGTGCCAGCAGGTCCTGTGGTGGACGGAGACCACCACTGTGGAAATCATTGGCTTTTTATGGATGCTAATGAAAGATACCAGATAATGAAATTCGCAGAATCTTGCTTCTTCTGTCATAGGTTAGGACAGATCGGACCACGGAGGGCAAGGTGATGACCACATGCTCGCTTTTTAATGACAAATAAGTCTTGGGCTTCATTCATCTAGTTTCTCCCTTTCAATAGTTGAAAATAAACAAAGTAACTAGAGAAACCTCAGAACAAGTCAGTTGGACAAACATGCTGCCTACTTTTTCTTAGTCCGTGGAAGCGTTTGGTTGAGTGGTCTTTGGAAATAGACCCAAGCATCCTTTACAAAGCCTGTCACTCCCCCAGACTGAAGAAACAGCCAAGGTTGGCCACGAGGTGGTTGCACTCTTTGTAGATTTTTTCTCCGTTCTTTTCCTAATGTGCCTTTGGTTTTAGCCATAGTGAAGAAACCACAGTTTCACCCTGTAGCAAACCGTGCTCGCTGCCTTTCGATGCAAGGGTGTGTGCTGTGTTCCTGTTTCTAACTGCCTTACTCTGCTGTGTCTCCCACTCCATGTGAATGAATTAATGAATGAAGATTGTATAGGATCCCGCTGAGGATACGTAGTAGGTTTATTTATGATAGATTGTTGTAGGATTTTCACAAATTTTGGAATAATCTCTTTGAGTTCTTTTTCTTGAGCTGAGACATTTAAAAATCAAGTCCTTTAGCAATTTGTCAAGGTGAAAGTTTTGAGTAAAAGACTATATGATAGGGTGGAGGCGGAGGGGACACCCAGATGATTCTGAAAAGTGGAGATACTGCTATTCCATTTATTATCAGCACTAGCAGATGTGATGTTGTACAGGAATATTATCGGAAAGACATTTTATCCTAGAACTAGCAAGACAGCCTTTTTCTCCATGTTGAGAAGAGCAGGATGGATCCAGGCCTAGTTTGCACAGCTGCTGTGCCTTTCCAGGGTGAGGAAAAGGGGAGCTTTTAGATTGCTGGTCCCATCCTTCTAGGCCACAGAAATCACAGTGTGCTTAACCACTTCAAGGTCCAGAGACCAATAAGTAAGAGCCTTGTGGAGTCTCATTAAAGTGAAGATTGTAGCTTTTAAGCAACTTTTATTTCTTCCCCTCTCTGTTTCACAGAACCTATTTGGGGAAAAGAAAAGGTTGGAATAGTCTTTTATTTAGTTGTACCTAAGGGTCATCATTCAACTTGAAACCTGCCAGTTACGCTTGATCTTTTCCTTAACTTCAGATGTCAGCACGGGTTTGCATTGGTAGATGTCAAATCCTGTGATCTTGAGCAAATTTTTTAATCTTTCTCATCCTGATTCTTAAGTGTTTTTTTTTTTTTTTTGAAAAGTCACCTAAATTTTCTGCATCTCACTTCGTAGACTGAACTCTGTGTTGTCAACTTGCCATTGGCACTACTAATGATCTCTCTGCCACTAGAGCTCCACAAAGTGGTGGAAGCTTACCAGAGATTTTTAAAACTTTCACTGGTTTCCTGGGGAGGCCTTGAAATAACTGATTTCATTACATGAGCCTGAGCTCACTGGTGGCTCCTTCTGGCCTTTGCTTCTCTGCTCTGTCCCAATATTATGAACGCTTCTATTCTTCTCCCTACCTTATATCCAACCCGCATAACTTCTCTGACACTGCCTCAGCATTATCCTCTCTGAGATTCTAGGTACAGTTGGCCACATTGGTTATTTCTCCTTGCCCCTGTCACATTATGGACTTACATACTCAGCATTACTGAGAGTATTCAAATCGTAGTCTTGCATGTTGGTATTTTTCTTAATTTTGTAAGATATTTGAATCAAGAATCCTCTCCTATTCTTGCTAGTATCTCTAACTTAGGGACTGGGATAGAGTACGTTTCAGTAATATATCTTCAATGCTTACATGATCATACTGGTATAGGCTGCGCAACTTTTGCAGGAGTCCAGGTGGGCATGCACGTGGGACAGATTATGTCATCCTATGAAAGGGGTGTCTCAATATAGAGACCAACAGGGCAGCAGCATTTTGGCTAGGAGACACAGAGATTGATTTGCTAACAGGCGGTGACTGGGAACAAACTTACTGCTGTGGCCACAGTGGTGTGAGATGTTTGGATCTCATCTTCCTGACTCAGAGGAGTGAATGTTAAACAATGCGTATGGTTTTAGTCAATAGCCAACTCTTTGGGGGATGAAGGTTTCCCCTCTGGCTGTCTGGCTGTTGTTGTCACTGGTTGTTTCAGTGTCACAGATACCCTTGGATCCTGACTGCTTGGGCACCAATGGAAAGATAGGGCTGATGTATGTTGCACTGTTCTTTTGCCACCAGCTGGTACAAGATATGGTATTTTCAGTGATTCTTCAGCTGTGGCTGGAAATTTTTAGTGGGTCGGTTACCTGCAGGAAGGTTGTGATCTATTATTCACCATATGGTAGGAGTTGGAGATAGAGGTAGAGGCAGGATCTTTATTAATTTCTCATTGTCACGTTCTGCTTTCCACTCAGCTCTGCATTCCATTTCATTTTAAGTATTCTTAATGTTTGGACAACTCTCCCTCTACTCAAGATGATTTAATCTTCAGAATGCAGTTGGAAAAAAAATCTTTGCTTTCTTTCTGCTTTAATCGGTCTTTTGAAAATTTTACTCCCCTCAGGGTAGTAGGGAGCTGTAATAAAGTTTGAGAAAAAAGGTCGGGACTTGAGCCCGGGATCTAACATAAACTGGCTCTCTGACCTCAGACAAATTGCTTACTCTTTCTTAGCCTCATGCTCCAGGCCTTTTAAGTGGAAATTATTATAATTGCTCTTCTTAGCTCCTAGGGTGCATTGGACTGATAAATGGCTTTTTAGTTGTAAGGCGAAACTAGAAACAGTGTTTCTTTTCTTCTAAATGAGGGAAAATAGACACCCAGGAAGTAGATATAATACAGCTGGGTTTTAACATCACCTCCTAGCCTGCTAAGATTCAGTGGACGGGGAATGGGCAAATACATGTGGTCAAAAGAGGGATTTGGGAACTATGATTTCCCAGACAGAGTATGGTGTTCTGTGATGGCAAAAGGAGAGCAGAGTTACTCTGTGTCTGCGAGGTCTTCTCATCTGGTGAGGGGTGCATGTATCCTCGTGGTTCACCATGGGGGACAGTTTTGCCTGGCAGGGAGTGTGTGGCGATGTCTGAAGACATTTTGGCTGTGACAACTGGAGGGAGAAAAGGAACAGTTCTAGTCTCCAGTTGTTAGAGGTCAGAAGTGCTGCTAAGTGTTGTACAAAGTACGGGGCAAGCTCCCTGCAACAAAGAATCACCTGGTCCCACAGGTCAGTGGTGTTGTGATTAGGAAACTCCCTTCCACAGCTCCGAGGCTAACTAAGCAGGGTGAGCCGCATCAGACTCAGAAGAGGTATACCAGCACTGCGAATGGCCTGCCTCAGGCCTGTTTTCTGGCTGAGCCTGGCACCCACCTCCAGGTTTCCATGCTAAGGAGCTGAGAATTTGCTTACATGAACTTGCTTTAGACCTTTCTCTGCTTCCTGGTCTTCTCGGAAGTCTCTTGCATCAGTATCCCCTGATGGTTACTAATTTGGGCTTTGCAGTGAGAGTGCCAGCCTTGAAACTTGACCTGCTGTGAGGGACACAACTGTCTGTGTTCCAGATGACTCAGTTGTAAAATGGAGATATTAGCACCCACTTATATCTCAGTAAGCCAATAAATGGGGACAGATAACAGTGCTATTTGCCAATTATTGAATACCTAGGATAATGCCTGGCATTTCATGACTGCCCAGTGCATGTTAATCATGATGGAACTGACACACTCCAAACCCAGAGCACACCAATACAGCGTTCTCGTATGGTTCTCATATCATTTTGGTTCAGCTGGTCAGATTTATTTCATGCCAGACACAGCATGAGTAGTCGGAAACCAGAAACTGAACTCTTATACCTGCGAGTAAATTTATTACTATCTAATCAAATGTGTGTACTGGAAATGCATATGCACCATCAAATTTGGATGGCTAATGCTTACCAAAGTCATACGAAAAGAAAGGCAGTTCTTAGCAGATGAAAAAGGGGATGGGAAGAAGGGTTTTCCAGATTGAAAGCACAAACTCTTCTATCAGAAAACTCTGAAGTGGGCTCCAATCTCTTGCTAGGCTTTACAGCGTATGGTGAGGAGGAGGAGCAAGTATTAAAATAGCGGTGTAAAAGGAATCTGGGGTGACCAGTTGTTCATGGGGAACGAAAGGCCACGAGGCAGTCAGACACTCAATATTTATTGATCACACTTCTGTTGAGGAAAATGGCAGCTGGGGCACTAGACCAGAGGTGAGGTGGGCAAGACTCATAACAGAGGGACTAAAGCATTTTTGCAAAAGGGATGGAACAGCCAGATTCAGGTTATGGCTAATGAGTAGCCTGCTTTGTAGCTAATGCTGGGAAGGAATTTTCCTCCAGAGTCACAGAGGCCTCAGCGGAGATGTCTCCTCATATCTTGGCCCCATAGTATCACAGCTCATCTCTCTAAGTTTAACCACGGCCACTGAAGACATACAAATCTAGTCCACCATCAGCCGCCTGCTTTTGTGGTGACACGTACACAGCCTTGGCCAGATTCACTAATGAAACTGAAAGCCCATTTAGGGGAACCACTGCTATACAGCCTCCACTGCTCATGAGTAAACACAGTCACACTTGGACCTGGGGAGGGTGACGTGGCATCCTCCACACTCTTATTGTCCAAACTCAAGATGGCTTCTCTCTTGGGCCTTCTCTTCACCATTGCAGCTCAGTCTCCTTGGCTGATACGACTTTAAATTCATCTTGCTGGCTGTAGTAGCAGCAGGCTCTTACTCCTTCTTGCCTCTCTTCACTTTTCCTGCCTTGATAACTAGTCTTGTGCTTGAAAAGGCATCTTGTGTGAGAGGGCCTATGAGCAAGCCTTTCTTTCCACTTTCTTGCTTGGAAGAGATATCTCTGTCAAAAGCCCACAAACAGCCTCTCAGTTTTGGAGCATGTGTGGTAGACCAGTTGGACACTGTCAAACAGCCGTGCTCTGTAGAGTTGTTTGAATTGGTTCAAACTGTGATGATCAGCTGGTAAGGATCAGCTGGCTGATTGTGCAGGGAGAAACCCAGGACGAAAACAAAAGAAAACACAGCACAGCAAAAGTTAAAATCTCTTTCCTGGAGTTTTCAGACCATCCGAAGGGTACCCAAATTACAAAGTGTCCTTTCCACAGAGAAGAAGGGATTGTGCTTGGTTGATGAGAGTATTTTAACAAGCTCTATTTGCCCTAGGAGTTGACATACATGTGGGTTTACAGATCTGATCATGCAGCCAGTCCCTAGAGACAAGTTGGGCACACTCTGAAGGTAACAGTGAATATCAAAGCTTGATTTGATGGGTTGGGGTTGGGGTGGGTTTTACCTCAGAAGAGAGGTTTTGAAACTTGAGTGTCTCTTTCATGTTCATCTGGGAGGCTGAAAATGTGTGTGAATGATCATGTAATTATGGCCCATAGAGTTGTGGATAATTGCTCATTCTCTTTCAGAGAAAACTTCAGTCCCCCAAATAGTTGCTTCATTTTAGGCACGGGGCTCAAAAATTAAATGTATTTTCATAATCAGAGCATATCAGAGACGACAAGTCAGATGAAGGCTTTATTATTACTCGTTATAATTTCATACCTTTGGAGAAGCACCTGTGTTGATTGAGCATGAACTGCTGGCTTTTGATGCAGGCAGATTGCATTATGTATGGGGTACATGGCCTTCTTTCTCTGTTGCGGAGCAAGTTGCCTATGAGACATGCAGTGGTACTTGCAGAGTGGTGATAGGCCTATCTGAAAATTCATTGACAGTAATTAAATGATCAAAAGACTATACCATATCCCTTGAATCTCAAGGGGGTCCATTCCTTTAGCTCCTGAGATTGTATAAAACTGCAAGAAACAAAGTGAATTTCTGTTTTTGGCATCAGCCTTTGTCTGCCTTCTCTTTCTTTTACTTCTCGGTGGAAAAGCACAATTCTTGGGTTTCTCCGTCTTGGCAATACTTCCATCTGTGGCTGAATAGCTCTTTGTTGGCAGTGTCTGTCCTGTGCATTGAGAGATGCTTAGCAGAAACTCTGATCTCTACCCTACTAGGTGCCAGTGGCATCCCACGCACTAGTTGTGACAATGGAACATATTTTCAGACCTTATCTTTGGCTGGTAAAATTGTCCTTGGCTAAAAGCAGGATCCTCCAGCATGCTTCATATATACAGAAAATAAAGGTCTATAATATGGCAGTGTCAGCTATGTGCAGGGCCATGAGCTGAGTTCTTTGTCATAGTTATCTGCAGGGAGCCATGGGTACTGATATGCTCAGGTAAGTACTGATTTTTCCTGTTGTCCCACCAACATTATTAATACTAGCCCATTTCATTTTGAAAAGTATACCGTTTATAGTGACAAATGGATAGACACCCTAGTTTTGGGAAAAACATACAGCCTTATGATTGCATAAAAGGAAAGCAGGTCAAAGATAACAAATGATTTGTCAAAAATCAGGTTACATAGCTACCAAACTGCACTGCTAACTCTTAAAGTCAGAAATATCTAAGCCCAAAATCCCATTGGTTGCTTTGATTTTCTCTGTCTGGTTTCACCATAATGACCTAACTGTAAAATAATTGACATTAAAGGGATTCTGAGGACAGGCATGAGGGCAGGATTTTGAATCAGTTCATCATTCTCAATATTTAGGGGGAGAAGAGAGAGTTTAGAGTTGGACAGTATGAGCTGTAAGTCTCAGCTTCATATCCCACCCTCTTTGTTTATGAAAATAGAGGTGAGGAACTGAATCCGAGGCTGATGTGAGCTTTAAGTTAGATAACCTGATGCAGTATGGAGCCTAGAATACATAAAGCATTCAATAAACTGTTGATATGATTGACATCTCCAAAGGAGGGGGATGCTTGTAAAGTTCAAGATGCAAAGGAACTCAGGCAAAATCCTAGGGGTTCTGGTGGGGGGGGTAGGGTGGTGAGGAGGCTGGGCTTGGGGTGGGGTAGCTGTATACCACCGAGGGTTCTCTGGCTCTCTGAAGAAGGCTGTACATGGAAAGAACACTCGCTGAAATTTTGCAACCCAAAACTTCAGCTCCTTCTCCATTCCAAGGGTATTTCAAAGGGTATTTCAGGGTATTTTATAGGGAACTGTTCAGAAGCAAAACCCCAGAGAGACCCCCAAGCACGGATGTATGCTGCTAGAGTTCTGTCTTGGACAGTGTAGAACAGAGAGCGCTAAGCCAGCGCTCAAGGCATGTCCACAGCCAGGCCGCTGTGGGCTCCTCAGCAAATCATTCTCCGCCTCGCAACCTAATTGTTCTCGCTGTAGAATGAAAAATTGGGACTAAGCCTTAATATCTTCTTTCTCATGAAAAAGGCCCACAAACCAATTTTATGGCAATATTAAAAGAACATTAGAGGAAGCAATACAATCAGCCGTAACTCTGCCGTGCATCTACATTGCTTATAATTCTGTAAGCGGTCTAAGCGGCTAATCCTGGCTAGTGGCAATATGGCTGGATTTTGTTTTATTTTCTGTGTCTGTTTTTATGTTTCAAATGTCATATTGCACACATCTGTTACTTTTCAGGTAAGCAAATATTTAATGTCACTATTTTATATCTATAGATCTGTAAATTTCTTAGGATAGTGGGAAAATATCCCTTATTTATAAAAAAACTTCCTGACAGTCTTGTACTGAAATTCAGGCAGTGGGAAACCTTGCTGGGCCTCTGGGTCATACCCTGAGGTATTGTGTGCTATGGAACATGCCAGTAATGGCGGTGCATGACACCTGTCCACTCCAAGTCCCCAGTGCCCACCTACATGTACTCTGAGGCCTCTGGTGTCTTTGTGTGCTGTCCTATCAAGCTAGGGAAGACAAATGAGTATGCGTGGCTTCTTCTAAGTTGCTTTGGTCTTTTAGCTTGGTTGTTTTGTATATATAATCCTTAAGCATTGCACTAAGGCAATGTAACATTGCATAGGTGCTGTTCCACCAAAACACATGCAAATATTCTTTCGAAGTCTTTCTTGAAAACAGATGATTAGCTGATTATCAAAATTAATGATCCTATCCCTTAGAGAAAAGAAATTAAAACTTAGATATGTTTTGTTGTTTCAGAACCTTACCCAGTTTCAGGTATTCAGAAATTTTAGAAATGGGCTAGTTTCTTTATTCATTCACAAATCCTAAACTATAAAATCAAGAAAAAACTTTCTAAATATGGCTATTTGAAGTGAAATGAGACAGAGGACTGATGCTGATCAATACAATATCTTTAAAGTTAATTCAGAAAATCCTCTTTTTTTGTGATTTTCTGTACTCCCAAATTTTCTTGCTGTTATTTTGTTGTTGAAATTTGTCAGTATACAGACTCCCAGACTCACATGGTTCCTTTAGGAAGCACTGTGATAGGTGATCAGTTTGGCAGTCAGGAGTGTAGGTCCTAGTGTTCAAATTGTACTGAGCAATCCACTGTGAAGCAGTGTGCAAATGGTAGTGTCTAAACCTGCTCATCTATCGCTTAGGAGAATAACAGTACCTACCTTACAGGGCTGTTTGAGGCGAAAGGACATGTTACTTGTTTACAAGTGTCCCTGGCAGAAGTGAGATGTCCCTGATTTTAGCTTTTATTATCCTACCTGAAGGAGCTTGTATTTCATCAGTGACAAACACAAACCATAAACTTCTCTGAAACAAGACACACTAAATAGAAAGATTCTCTTTCTATTTAGTCCAAGGTTGATTCATCTTAAGTGCTATACCTTTTTTAAAATTCAGATTATTCTTGTCTTTCAGCTACACTGTTTGTGTAAATTGTGGTTTGATTAACTAGAAAGTTGCACCTAAAGCTTTCCTTCCTGTGTCACAGATGCTGTGTTTGTTCCCTTGACTCCCTGTCTTGTCCCTCTGTACATCCTCTTGTCAGTGTGTTACTCCCTCAGCTGCTGAGCTAGTTCCAGCTCTGTGGCTGTCCCGCTTGCTAAAGGTACTAGATCAGCTCGGGAGAAAATTGCACTGTCCTCAAAGAGCTTGTCTTGTGGGCTGGATCTATAGAATGTATTTTTTAATTTTAAAAACACAGCAAAAAGACAGTTTAAAAAAGTCAGAAATCAACACTAGTTCATATATTGCATATTGTTATCTTAGAAGTAGTTGTTCAGGTTACAGAGATGTAGACCTGAAAAAAATGATCAAACAGTGAAACCTCACACTGTTCTTTTTGATGAACTTACTGAGATTATAGTATAGTTCCATTTAATCCAGCTATTCTTTTGCTGGGTATTTTCCCAGAAGAACTGAAAACATCATGCCACATGGACATGTGAACATATTTATAGCAGCACAATTTATAACAGCTAAATCTTGGAAACAACCCAAATGCCCATCAACTACGAAATGGATAAAAAAGATGTGGTATTTTTATACAATGGAGTATTACTCAGCTATGAAGGATAAACTTGGAGCTTTCATAGGTAAATGGATGCAACTTGAGACCATATTTACAATTGAAATAAATCAAACTCACATGCATAAACATTGTATTGTCTCCCTAGGATAAACAAAACCTCAAAGAATAATAGGATCTAAAATATAGAATAGATATTGTGAAAACAAAAGGGAAAGAAAGTGCTCAAAAGGAAAGAATAACTTGGCTTGGGAAAAGGAGAAAAGGAAGAAGGGAAAAGAGTATATATGTATGGGTATACCTATGTGTGTATGTGTATATATACAAGATAGACAAGTATACTACAATGTCTTTGAAATTTCCATGTATTGTCTTTTCTCCTAGATAGTTACCCTCCTGAGATAGCGCCCTCAACCCCATACCTGACATGATGATTTATGTATCCTTTGCATTTGATCAATAAGGACTTGGTGGGTAATAATTTAGAAATTGTAGCCATTCTGTGTTGAGGTTTTAGTACATTGTTTTGTGTTTTATATGCAAAAAGTCTCATTTAATTCTTGCAATCTTATAAAGATGGTGTTCTTTTTGTTTCATCCTTATGAAAACAGAGATTTAGCATGGTTAAGTAATTTCCCAGAGTCTAAAGTTTATGTGAAAGAATCTGAATTTAAATTCAAGTTAATTTCATTCATAAACTCATGTTCTTAACTGTTTTGGCTATCATAGATGAATAAATACATACATAATAAGCTGAATGAATTAATTTTTAGTTGAGTTTAGATTATAAATGCATCTCTTGCTGTTCTTTGTTGGTTAATTCATCTTAGTCTCCTTAGCTCTTTCTTCATCATTTTCCTGAGTGGTAAACTTTGAAGAGACCCCGGGCTGTCTTCATGGACTTCTCTTCATGTTTATATTTACTCCCTGGAGGAACTTGACCTTTCTTATTTTAAATATCAGTGCATTGCAGTATTAGCAATGTCTTCCTTTACACTGAGTCCAAACCTGACTCCTGAAACCTGGCTTCAGATATTTATGTCTGCACTGGATGTTGAAAAAAACACATTAATGGCTATGTCCCAAATTGAACTCTAGATATTCCCTGCAATCTGCCTTTCTCAGGCATCTTCTCCTTCAGTCTTGTCCATTGATTAAGGACCATCTGTCTAAATGCTCAGGCTAAAACCTCTGGAATCACCCTTGATTTCTGCTTCTCACGTTGCGTATCTCATTGATCAGCAAATCCTGTGGACTCAACCTTCAAAGTTATCTAGAATCTGCATGATCACATCTCTCTCTTCTTATCGCTATTGCATGTTTTAAGCCACCACCAGCTTTTGCCAGTGTTAGCTTTAGTGTTTTGCCTCTTCTGTGTTTACTCTTTCCTTCCCAATGTCGGTCCTCTCTGCACCCCATTGTGGGTTTGATCCCGTTAAATGGTAATCATATCGTGTCACCCTCTTTCCCAGACGTCTTTGGCAAGCCTTTCTCTCTTTCAAGACCTTTGCAATTATTCTCTTATGACTCTTTCTCTTACCTCTGTAGTTTTCACTCATGTTACCTACTCAGTACAGGGTTTGCTGTTTGCTCTTTAAACTTGCATATCATTTCCACTCCCTGGACCTCCCTTCTGTCTCCATAGTCTCCATAACAATCATCCTTACCTAATTTTACAATTCACTATACGATATCCTTGACAGTAGATGGTAAGTAATAGGCAGATGTTTTTACCTATTGGGTTCATTGTCCCAGAACTGTGCCTGGAACATTTTATATACTCATTAAATCTTCATTGAATCAATGAATGGCTCATGTGTATTTATTCTGCCTGGACCCCTGTGCCAAGTATTTTACATTCACTACAGCATTGTAAAATACTCACTGTGATCTTCTAAGTAATTTTACCATGCATACATTACAGGTGAGAAGCCTGAATTTAGAGGGATTGAGTACGTGGTTCAAGGTCACACAGCTAAGTGTAGACGTGAATTCTGCGCGACCTCAAAGTGCTGTGCTCCGCACAGTCACATTCCTCTGGCTTTCTCTGCTGCCCTGGGTCCTGTCCCTCTTCCGGTTCCTTAAAAACAAGACTAGTTCTCACCCTGCCTGACTCATTTCCTCCTGGTGGTCTATAAAATGATGCTTTCCAAATAGTGTCCTATGAGGGATTAATAATATTCTTTGGAAGAATCAGTGCTAACATTTATGTTTAAAGGTGACGAGAAGGTTTAGTACCAAAATTCATTCTAAGTTAATTTTTTGGGAAAATGTTACATGCACATTTTTTCTTTCAAGGCAGTGGTGTGCCATCTCTGAAAGTAGCAACCAGTCTTGGACATCTTTAGGAGTCCTGAAAAGGAGACCTCTAGTTCTTTAGAAGAAAGCCTGAGTTAGCTGATGCATTTACGTTTCCGGTTTTCTGTCTGGTTTTCAAGCTGCTTCAGGGCCGGCACCATCACTGTTGGAAGCTGGGGATGCTCTAGTGACTGTTAATGAAGGCAAACAAAACAAGAACTTCCCAGCCGAAAGAATAAAGGGACAGCTGACTGCGTGAAGTCCATTACTGAAGTCTCCCTTTTAAGAATCTTTCTGCCAGGCATGAGGTTGACACTGATCTTGTCGCTTGTTTATTTTTCCGCTGTACTGTGATTCCCAAAGCTGCAAATGGGCATCTGAACAAACCGTGCTCTCTGGTCCTCACAGAATCAGCGCATCTCACCAGTGACCACTTCACAGGCTCTGGGATTATTTTTAAAAAATGATTATTAGTACAAGTTTGCAGTGCCTAATGATGACATTCGTGATGGGGAACTGGAACATGTACACGACACATCTCAGTTCTCTTTCACGCCCTCTGTCCCTTCCCCTCCTTGTGTGTCTTTGTTTCCTTCCTGTTTACAAATGATCTATCTCCCTTTAGATGGAGCCAGAGGCAGAGACTAACTTAAGGAGAATTGTCTTGTGCGTACAGTGCCTAAAATATTTTTTGATGTTTAGCAAGATGTACTTTGGTTTCCCTCAAACCATAACACTGAAATGGCTCATTTGTTGGACAAAAATGAACAGTTAAAAGGTGCTACCAGGAGCCATGTGGCCCGGGGGGGGTGCCATCTTGAAGGGGCCAAGATGGAGCCATTCCTTGGGGTCCCACAATGTGAAAACCGTGCTGCGGCCACAGGACTTCTAAGGAGCGCACCTCCTTTGTACAAGTGTCATAAAAAACTTGGGTGGATTCAACTTTGCGGCTAGAACATATCTTTAACTTTGGTTCTTAGAAACTTGTTGGTTCCATGTAAAGCCTGCTGAGAATAGAGAAAAATCCAAAGTGTAATTATATAAAAGTTGTATGTATCTATGCTCTTGAAGTTATTCTCCATTTCTGAGGGGATGCAGGAATGTTTTTCACCCAGCACATAAGACGCTGTTGTTTACAGATACTCATGCTGCTGAATTAGTGCAGGATAGACAGGGCACCCACCCTCTGTTTTAAAGCTCTCCTGCAATTCTAGTAAGCCTGTTAGGCTTGAGAAGCAGCACTTTCTGCCATCACTGCTCTTGGGGTTAAGAGAACCGTTTCCTCCTTTGAGTTTCATGCATTTTGAATAGCAAAGTCTAACTCCTTCAGAGCTAAGAAAACATTTAAGAAACATTTCTTTTTTCTGTTTATTTGTTTAGGAATATACAAAAGTCTAACATGGAACAGTGATCTCATGGAGAGAAAATGACACACAGAGGAGGGGCCTCCCTGGCTCCAAGCCCCTCAGAAAGGCACAAATATGTGAGGCTTGGGTTCAGGACCTCCTCTCCTGGACCCAGTGTGCTATGCACAAGGCCAGGCCCTTCTGTAACCAGACTCAGGGTGTGACCTGGGCAAACCGAGGCCACTGGGAAGGATATACTTCAGGATAAGGCTGAGTCAGTGCAGTCCACGCCATCAGCTTCCTGAGCAAGCCAGTTACTCCAACAACACGCTGGGCTGGAGAATCCAAGACATGGTGTCTCTGCAGTAGTGCTGCCCTCACACACTATCACTGGCAGCTGGTCTAGGCTCAGATTTGACAGAGTAGGGGTCAGGGGCAGAGAGGAGACTCAAGCTGGAGCATTCCAGGTGCTCACCACTGCCCTTCCAAAGTGAATAATTTTAAGTGAATAATTGCATGCAGAAGACGTCGTCAGTGTGTCAGAAGGCAGTGACAACAAGTACCGTTCTCTGATAAAATGAAAAGCTGGGATTGATAAACCCCATTTACTAATTAATGTATTTATACAGGAAACTGTTTACCTCATTTATATCCACTTCCTCACCACCTCTTTCTTTGCTCTTTATCTTTCTTATTTTACTTGTATTTCTTTCCTTTTCTGCTTCCATTTCTTATTTCTGTATTTGATGAAAGTGAGAAATAAGCTATATCTTGTCCTACATTCGGTGCTTATTCAGAAATTGTGTGTTTTTAAAAATAAAATTAGCTGTACCATTGATACACTTTTCATCACGCAGCTTGCAAGTTATTATCTTTTAGTTGCTGCCCAGGAAAGTTTACATCCTCAAACCCTGGCCTCTCCATCCTGTGGGTTGTCAGAACCCAGTGGAAATAGGCTCCTGCCTGGGTCATTATGATGTGGGTTACGTTGGTGTCACCTCAGCCAGCTAGCACTCCATTTCCATCCTTTGTACAGTGGATTTGTTAAGTGTGGACTTCAGTGTTTCTTAAACCAAGTAGAAGAATGCACAAAATTTTCCGCTTGCACTTGAAAATAAAGGGATTAAATTAACAACAGAATTTTTGTAAAGGCCTGTTTTAGATGGCAAGTGTGTGCTCGTTCTGCCAGACCTTACCACCTTCACGAAGGTAGGACAGAGAACAGTTTTGTCTCCAACAAATAGCAGAGTTAAGCTTCGTTTCCATTTCACAGCACACGGTTCAGCTTATGAAGTTAGTTTGTACTTCATAAAGTATGACCTGACTTATGCTCTGTGTCACTTAGGCATTTGTGGAAAAGACTTGATTTATTTTGTGTCATGCATAGGCTTACGTTTGCTGAGTTTTCTAGGTCCTAACACCTTTTCCTCAGCATCTGCCTTCTTCCCTTGCTATCTTCATCGATGTTGTTATGGTCATTGCAGTCACCACTACTGTACCATCACAGTGGCCACTCAAAGGCACCATGGGAATGCGACTGATGTCTGAATTCTTGTGCAGGAATGTGAGCACCTCTATTCTCTCTGAAAACTCCACTTGAATAACTTCAACTAGGTTAATCTGATTTCCTAAGATCCTAACTTATTTTTTGCTTCCTGAACTGCTTTGTTGCTGTAAATTTGGATTCAGACTTATAGCCCCAAGAGGAAGCTTGAGAAGGAGAGAGCAAGAGGGGAGTTGGATAAAGGTCACCAAAGAACATTTGATTTAAATAAAGTCAAGAATCACCTACTGTACTAACTTACAGCATTCAATTTCCTGTCCATCCATCCATTTCTCTAACTGAAAAGAAATGGAAAAGCCATTAAATGCTTTTGTGTTGATGGCAGGTACATTATAACCGAAAACAAGATTGAGGAGCTTAAAAATTTTTACATCCTCAGCAGACTTCGTAGAGTGACTTGCTGAATAGATACTTGAGAGATTGCCAGTTCAGAAGGCAATGAAGTGATGGGAGGCCCATCACGGGGTATTGGGTGATCATTACTCAGAAGTTTAGGAGAGTGATGGCCTGCAGTGTTGGGCGTTAGCTTGTGAACTGAACTTTAAAATTGCATTAGATATTTAAGACTCAGCAGAAAAGACAGCACAGTGGGTATCTTGGATCAGACAGTCGTTACTATCCTTGTCTGCAGTAATGTGGAAGGCAAGGCAGGATCTTGGATGGTCTGAGTGTTCCTTAAAACCTCAGAGGATGAGAAGATGGGTATGATGTATCTCTCTGGTTGGGTGATTTGCCCTTTGTTTGAAGGAATATTTGCTCTTCAGTGGCTCAGACCACATCCAGATGAAGTGTCTTGGCTCTGGTACTTGCTTTGCTTTAGTGCCCTTGTGCTTCTGATACTGAACAAATGCCATTGGATCAGAAACGTAGGTGTTGTCTGTCTTGGTTTTTTCAGTTAAATATCTGATGGCATTTAATTGACTTGATTAGGGCTCTGATAACATGAATAATGTCAGGCCTCATGCAGTTTGTTTCCAAGGTGTTTTATTGTCACTTTTTATTTGTTTTCTTTTGACATGACTCTCTTCAAGTATTTTAGTTTTCACTTATTTATCCTAAAAGGGAAGGAGATATTTAAAATTTCTGGTGGCTTTGCCAAAAAGAAATTCTAAACTTAATTGCTAATTTACGTTGGTTAGAATATACTAACAATGTGTGTCCTTTAGAGAAGAGAGATAAAAAAATCAGTATTTTCTGTCTTAGATATGGCTGCTATTAATATTTTGGTACATTTTTTGGGGGGCTTTCAATAGGCATTTATTTATCATGGTGGTTAACTTTTATAGCAAAATCTATAGTTGAAAAAAATGGATATCATGCTTTTAATACAATGTTTTCTCTTCATATTATATGGTCAGCATTTTCCTAAGCTGTATAGTACTGTATTCTTCTGGAAAATTATTTAGCATGAGTATGCAGCACTGCATTGAACAGAGGTACCAGTCTGTGCATTTCTCTACTGTTGGATATTTAGGTTAGTTTGAATTTTCACTCTTAGAATCAATGCTTCAGTGAACATCCTTGTATGTACTCAGTTAATTCTCTGACTATTCCCCTTGAGTACATTATGTTAATAGTCACAGTTCTTTTCAGGTAAAGCCATTTCTTTGGGAATTGCTAGTTCTGTACTTTATTTGTTGTCTGTTGACAGATACAAGGTAGCATTGCACTCCAGGAAGAAAATGAATTAGAGCTGGGAAGACTTAGGTGGAGATCATTTCCTGCTATTCCTTAGTTGTGTCACTTTAAGGCAGGAAGTTCACTACTTCCACCTTTCCCCCACCTTTTTATGTGCCAATTGGAAGAATATGAAACTTACCTTTCTTTTCTAGTGGTTTTGAAGAGCAGATGAGGCAGTGAAAATCGTAGCACTTTGTAAACATGAAAACACTTCATTCTTAGAAAAGTTTGCTTAATGTTTCTTTGTATGGCAAGTGTCTTCTTTCTCAAGTGGAGATTATCACTTTTTAATTTTAAATTACCAGGAAGTACAACAGGGATAATCAAAAAGATAGTATGGGCTTAAATTAGAAACAGTTATTACAGTGAAAGACACACTGGCACTAATCCCTCTCAATATGCTCCCCTTGCTTTGCACACACTTACTGGACCATTGTGGCCACTTTCTGAAGCAGTTCTGGCAGCCATCTGGTGTGAGCGTCTTTGGGAGATGGGATAAAAAGTACAATAAATGCTGCTGCTGCCCAGTGCCAGCCAGCAGAGAGAGAGGCTCACAAAAACATTATGGGTGTCCTTGTCTCCTCATTCACCCTACCTGCACTGTGAAACTTCTAGACCTTCCCTAAGGTCAATAGGTCCATGAAAGGCAGGTGTTTCCTATCAGTTCAGGCTACGGAGGCAGCTACAGCAGCACAACGAAAGACACTCGTGAAAGGGGACCTCCAGCATCGCCTTAGAAAGTGGCAGGAATGATGGGGTGCATGTGTTTGAGGTGAAAGGGACGGCAGTATTTTGGGGGATGGTAATGGGAACGTATCTTTTAATATAATAAATTTTTAATGATGTAAGCATTCACCATATTTTTGAGCATTTCTTGTGTATTAGACAGGTAGAATATACACAAATATAGCTTTTAAAATCAGTGAGGCTACTATGTATTTTAAGAAAAACTTCTTTATGTAATAATCGTTAATCTAATCAAAGTACTGTGCTCCATGCTGATCACATTGTACCTGAAATTCCCCACTAGAACGAGCTCTTTCTCATTCCTTGCAGGTTGCTAAACTTTGCTGACTTTGAAATCATACAGTGTATTTTTGTTTTTGGTTGTCACCTTTAAAGTCTTCACATCCATATGTTAAATAAAGTCTAAAGTTACATTTTTGTCTTCTTTCTGAGCAGAATTTAGAGTGTTTCAAGTCCAAATAACTTTGTCTTTCATTTTACTTTTATCCCTTGGAATTTGAGTTCTGTTTTGCTTTGTGACTGCCCACATTCACTGGTATGCCCATTGTTATGTCGTCGTGGAGACCGTCAGTGCAGTTTACTTGATGGTCTTTGCTTGCCATTCCTTCTTCCTCTCAGTCTTTCTTCCTGGATTATTTCCCTTTTATTTGAGTGTTGTTGCTGTGGGATAGTTTTTTCGATGAGCATTCCTGGTGGTAAACACTTCCTGCTTGGCTGAAACTGACTTCCTCACTTTTGTTCATAGATAATGACTTATGTTAATACAGTATCCGATTCTCAGTTGAAAATTACTTTCTCTAGTTTTGATGTTTGGGGTGCTTACTGTTTGGGTTCTTATTTGGGTGCTGGGAAGCGAACCGAAGACCTAGGGGATGCTACACGGGTGCTGTACCACCGAGCTGCACCCCTTAACCTCATCAGAAGTTTAAAGGCATTGTCACTTTCTTCCAGGTTTTGTTTGTCAGTATGGAGGCCTCTGGGCCTGTGGACTCACTCTTCATTTATAGCTGATGCTTAGCTGCTTCACTTACCCTACTTCTATCATCTTCTCTCTCTCTTTGGAGAGCTGCATCTCTGTTTACCCAGATGTGGATTTCTTTAATTCATTCTGCCCAATGTTGATGTTTTTGAGGGTTGGTGACTGTTTTGTGCCCTGGATGCTTTCCAGCCCTTCTCTTTAGCATTATGCCTTCCCCATGTCCTCTGTTTTCTCGTTTTCAGAACACCAGTGAGACCTTTGAATTCTGGCTTCTGTGCCTCTTAGCTGTATTTCTATAATTTCCATCACTCTGTGCTGCAGTCTTGGTAATTTATTTAGCTATAGCTGCTAGCGAATGAATTACTTCTTCACTCCATGAATATATAATCCCAGAGATTACACATGTATTTCTAGAAGTGTACTAGATTTTTTCAAGTTGGCTTGATTCTTTTCAGTGGTATATTTTTTTCCTTTGTTGTAACTTTTAGTCTTTCTCCAATTTTTGGAAACATTAAAACAATGTTAAGCATTTGACAATGCTATTGTTTTACACTGGTTTTAGTCTTTTTCTGTTGCTTGCTTGCCCTCACTCATGGTCCCTTACTTCCTTATTTGATTAGTGACTTTGAGTTGGGAACTTATTTTCATCAGTGGTTAGCAGGAGGTGTCTGTAAAGTATTGATGAAGGATGTGTCTGGGTAAAGCAGCATTATTCAGAACGAAATTTCTACAGCAGTGTGAATGTTTTCGTCTGTATCCAGTAATGACCATATGTGGCTATTGAACACTTGAAATGTTGCTAATGGGAAGAACTAAATGTTTAATATAATTTAATATTAATGGATTAAAATGAAACTTTATTATGACATGGCCAGTCGCTAATGCATTGGATAGCAGAAGTCTACAGAGCATTCAGTCTTGCATTTTGCATAGCACTTGGGAACTACAAATCTTTGGTTGCTTTATGGTAGTATTTTGGTGGAGTTATCTCACACTATACAGATAAACAGATTTGCTCCTGAAATAGCCTGTGGTTATATAAATTCAGGGGAGTATTTTTGTATATACTGAAGTGTCACGTTTCTGCTGTCTTCCTTTTCTGGTGAGCAGATAAAGTTTTAACCCACAGTTTCCTTAATGTGGGCATAGATCTTCATGAGTCCCAGCTTTGGGCTGGGAGTACAGCTCCACCATGTAGCACTTTCCCACTCTATTTTGGACACTAGGTTTGATCTATAGCACCCTACCACTGCAATCTGAAAAAATGAAAACTTAAATTTATTTAAGAATTTTGTCTTCCATTTTGGGAAACACTAAATCCTTCCCCCTTTCCCTCAGCAGTCATTATAGAGATTGGTAAACAGCTCCAGGGAGGTTATTTGGGGCAGTAACCACTTATATCTTTGCTTTTCAGTCCTGTGCCCTTTTGGGTCCCTGCAGATTTCTGCTACATTCTTGCAAGCTCACATAGGCATCTGGAGGAATGTTTGCTGTATTGTATCTGACATTACTCTCTGTATGGCATGACTAGGATATTTCTTCTGTGTTTCTGCTGGGAAATGGAGTGTTCTCAGTTATTTTTAACTGAATAATTCCTTTGTTGAAGATAGATATTGGAAGACTTTCTTCTTGCCGGGCATGGAGAAGGGTATTTGATAGTCTTTAAATAACAGAATAGGAATGTAAATAAGTCCTTTCCGTGGGCCATTAAATTCATGAATGAAGTATATGAAAGCTGATACTTTGTATTGACAACTGAATACTGTTGATATAAAGTTACAAAAGGAAAAGACCAGGCAAAGCTTGGTTCTCATTTGGGGTAAACATAAACAGAGAAAGATAGCAATGGTGACATACGTTCAGAATTGTCATGGTTTACATCAGTGGCCCCCAAGCCTCGTGTAATTATGGACTTGAGCAAATCTAGTGTTTGTGATTGGTTCATTGTCTAGCACTCAGATTGGTGGTGTGAGTGCTCCGCCCACCTAGGGGTGGAGCCAGTGTATGATGTAATGGTGGGAAGAAGGCTTATCTCTTTTGCTGGTTGGCACCTTGCTGTTTTGCTGTAACCATGAATGGCGGCCCCAGCATGTCACCCTGCCTTGGAGCCAGCAGAGTGTGGACTGAAACCTCCAAGAACTGTAAGACATAAAGGTTTCCTTCCTTAATTTTGGGCATCAGGTATTTTGTCTCAACAATGAATAAAAAGTAACTAAGACAAGAATCTTTCGATTTTATTCTACCAGCACTCTCATTGTATTTGCCAACATATACTGAACATGTACTGTATTCTGGATATAGTTCTAAAAGTTCATCACTGTGTTTTTTTTTTTAACCCTTTAATGTAGTTTCATTAAAATTCACATTTTCAATTGAGGATATAAGCACAGAGACATTGAGAAATTAGATCAAATTTATACTGGTAATCATCAGTGAGGCTAAGATTTGAACCCAGACTCCAGTGCCTATCTTTTAACCAGTAAGCATTATCTTTGGAAATGCTCTCTAATAGTATTGTACAGAATTGATTTCTGTAGTTCTATAATTGATGGTATAAGTGAGTGTTTGGCATATTCTTTCTGCTATAATAATCTTTTCCCTTCCCCCCTTCGTATAAGAAGAGATCTGAAATTTGATTTAATGATGCTGTCATAAATCTAACTTTCAAAGTTTCTCCCATCCTCAGCATATTTATTTTAATCTCCAAGCTTTTCTCATGGCTGCAAGAGGACTGCTCTAGCTCCAGGTGTCATATCCTTATTCAAGATATGAGAAAGAGAAAAGAAGGGGCCTCAGTGCCTGCCTTATCAATCAGGAGAGAAAATGCTCTGCTTAAGGCACCCATGGAGACCACTCGTTCTGTCTCATTGGCTTGGCTCACGTCACGTGGCTATTCCTGGCTGCAAAGGATGTTGAGGAATTAGATACTGTACTTTTTTCAGACTCTGCAGTAGAAGCCATTTAGCATTATTATTGCCTCTGTTTTCTGTTCTTAAACCAAAAAGATACAGTAGCGCAACAGGAGTGGCTTCATGGGGTTCCTGTGCAGTTGCTTATAAAGAAGAAAATCTTTGTCTCAAATTGCATGAAGATGGAAGATGGGAATTCTCAGAAGTATTTCTGAGGTTGTTTACAGAGGTCATAGGTCTTCAATACCCTCCTTCCACACCTTCGCCTTTCTTTAGTTACTGGTTCTACAAAGCCTTCTTTGGAGAAGAGCTCAGCTCTGTTGTGGTAAATTACAGAACATCCTCAAGTTTTGTAGAAATTACATTATTTAATATTTTTGCTAAAACAAAAGTAGCATGATTACTTTAGATGTGAAAATATGCAGTATAATTATAAAGCTATTTTGTCTTAATGTCACTAGCCTAAATTTATCACTCATATTTTCTCATATTTTTCTCCTGCTCTTTTTTGCACTCCTGTACTCTTTTTTACACAATTGAAATCACAAATAACTAGTTATATCTATTTTTACCTCTGGGCAATATGTGAAGAGCTTCCCAATGTCACAAGAATTCTTTGTAAATATCAATTTAGTGGCTGAACAATATCTTCTGATAAGGATGGAAGACATTATATAATTACTCCATCCTTTGTGGACATTTACTTTGCTTCAATTTTTTCCTACTGTAAGTATGACTTAATTTTTTCCTACTATATGTTAAATATCTTTTTTTGTATATATTTTGAAGAAATTAAATGAAACTAAGTAGGTGTATGTACATGTGGCATGAAGTATCAAGATCTCACAGCCCCATAATCTTCTTTTTTAGCTTTATCTTGCCCTCTCGTCCTCACTTCTGTCACCTTTATGGTCATGTAGCCATAGATTTGTTGACTATTTGAACCTTTTCGGACTAGAGCAGAGAGGAGGTGTCCCTCTAAAGAGGGATTTTTCATGGCTGCTTGTACACTGGAATTTCTCTACCACTAGCAGTAGGTGTTCTTTTACTTTTTTGTCCCTCACGGCCAATCTTGGGTAAAAAGACAACAGTGAGCAGTGATCCTGGTTTCACTGGAAATTGATCTGTACTTACAATTCCATGATGAATTAAAGTATTATATGGCGTCACCAGAAAATAACACCCTTCTTTTGATCCAGTGTATTGATAAACTACTACATATCCCCTTTGTAGCATGAATTGGTAGCAGAGTTTGAACTTCCAAAGTTTAGTTGTAGGGTAATAAAAAGAGAGAGAGGAGGAAAGAGAATGGTGACACTTGAGTACCAGATGAGGCCGAATCCAAGCTGCACCGTTAATCATAGTGTACTGTACAACTTTCAGTAAATCTGCTTGAAAAGTAAATTTCCTTATCAACTGGAATGATTAGTAATGCATTAATTACTTAGCTTGACTAGTTGTCTTAACAAGACATAGTTGAGTGTGATAGTAATACACTACCATGGCATCAATAACTGAATGTGCAGTGAATACTGAGTTTAATTTCCAAACTACACTTTACGTATGAGTAAGTCTGGGAGTCAGGTGAAACAGCTTTCACCTGACTACAGGCCGAAAGATTAGTGCGTGTCACTTAATACCCTTGCTGATGCTCGTAACCACTCAGGAGGAACTAAGTTTCAAAAATAAATAATAGTAAATTGCTCTATGAGTCCAAAATGCAGGTTCCTTGCAGAGCTAAGACTTGTGCTCAAGTTGGTTTGAGCCTACACATTTTCTTACACAAAATCAATATTCACCAACTTTGAAAGAGGAGTAAATTACCCCAAAATTATAAGTAATAATGTTTATTCTAATAATTCTTAAACATATACAAACCTAAAATCAGATACATGTTCATATATATATATGAGAGAGAGAGAGAGATCCAGAGATCCTGTAATTATAGCATTTATACTACTACAAAAGCAATTTCCTGGTTAAATATACACAAAACCATAGGCCAGTAAAATCTGGATTAATTGCATTGGTTCAACATGACCAAAGATAATGCTTTGCTGGAATTAAATCAGTGCTGGCCATGTACATGAAGCATAGGTTCTAAAATATGAATTTTTAGGTGCTGGCATGTGTGCACCCCCGAGTGGGGGATGATGATTCATTTGTCTCTCTTGCTATATTTGAACGGCTGCTAAGTCTTATTTTGAAAAGCATGCTGGAAATAACCATTTTGCCTTCGTTTGGCTTGAACACATCATTTACGAATCAAGTCCGCCTCTTTTCTCATTTGCTAACAATACTTAAAATATCACTTCTGAGCACAATGCATCATAAACAAGAAACAAAATGGGAACAAATATTCCATGGTAATGCTGATTTTAAATAATCATTAAAAATAATTCCGTATACACTAAAACGGAAATGTTAAAACTGCCGTCAAACTCTGTTGCAGGGTATGAAGCTCGTAAACCCTGGAAACAACCATGTACCCTAATGTCCCGCAGAACCATCTTCAGGCCCTTCACCCTGCTGCCTTGGTCTTGAGCCTACAGCCCATAGATGAGGTAGGAGCCAGGAGGCCGCAGATGAAGGGCCCAGAAAATAAAGGTTCACAGTGTTATTGGCACAGTATTTCTGTGAGCAATATCCACTGTGAAAATCAGTTATGGTGCTTGACCAAACTGTCCATAGCTAAGCCAGTAACTAGTGCCGTGCACACAAGAAGTCAGAAGTCATCTCAGCACCAGGTGCCTGAAGTGGAAATCCTCTCCGGTGACCCTGTCCTCCTCCCCATAGCTGCCATTTTTGTCAGTTTTGGTGGGGAGAATCAGTCCCTTGCTGAACTGGCCTGAGGACTTGCAGGTGGTGAAACCTGAGGACATCTGGTGAGCAGTGAATGAGAGGTCGGGGAGCTGTTCCTGAAACCAATTCCAAGCCCTGCATTCCAACACCATGGCAAACTGAATTTTGTAATATTTGGTTTATCACCATGGCAGAAGCTGCATGCTACAGAATATGCTTTGTGAGATTTCACTTCATCAAAATGCCTGCTTTTCTTTGCTTGTTTGAAGCAACATCTTTTGCTAAATTGAGAACACAGAACGCATAGTAATCATGGACTAACATGTAATTGTCATAAGAGCTTCTGGAATTGTCACAGTTGCTAGTGCCGTGCACACAAGAAGTCAGAAGTCATCTCAGCACCAGGTGCCTGAAGTGGAAATCCTCTCCAGTGACCGTGTCCTCCTCCCCATAGCTGCCATTTTTGTCAGTTTTGGTGGGGAGAATCAGTCCCTTGCTGAACTGGCCTGAGGACTTGCAGGCACAGAAAATGCCAACAGTTGCTTATGGTGCTGTAATAACTCACATTGCTGAAAAAGCCATGAGTATAAAAAAAAGTCTTTCAGAAATAATTGAAGATGGGTACAAGAAAATGTAGCAGCCGCACTGGGGTGGAAGAGATGATGGGAAAAAATAGTGCTTTTATTCGGTAGCTTTAAAAATATGTAATGTGAACTTACCAATGTTGATTGAAGTAAGGAGATTGTAAAGACTTAGTACTGAATTTGGGACGTTAGATCCTGGCATGAGAGATGGATATTAAATGAGAAATGAACCAAATGTGAACTGATGGGAATACATTTTAGAAGTAAGGCTGGAAGGAGCGTGGTGTATTCTAGGGAGATGAGACTTCTGCTCAAAGACATAAGGGGTGTGTACTATGAAAGCTTGGCATGAAGGATTTACTGCTAAAAGATTTCAAAAAATGGTGTAACATGTAATTTAGATTTGCATGATCCAATCACTGCTTAATGAAGAGTAGCTTGGAGGAGACGACAGAAGTAGGACTCTAGTGAAGTTGCTCCAGGGAGAGAGAGGGTAGAGAACAGATGGCAGTAGAGATGGAGATTGTGTACTTGTGATATATTTATTACACTCAGGTGACTAACACCCCTAGGGGTTTGAATGTAGTGCAGTACGAGAAAGCGAAGAGTAAGAATAGCTCCAAGTTTCTAGCTTTGGTATTTCTGCATGATGGTGTCATGTTTAGGCGGGGAAATGCATGGTTTCTGTTTAAGACGTGCTTTGCCTGACTTTCTGTGAAAAACTGAAGTGAAGAAAATCAGTTGGAATTTGGATGTGTATGTTTTGAAATCAAGAGAAAAGTCTGAACTGGAGATACAAATTTGGGAGTTTTCAGGATATAAAGGGTATTTAAAACCATAAAAATGACTGAGATCTGTAAGGGAGACTAATACAGGCTCAGACTAAATTTGAGGACACTTGAAGTTTGGAACTGGAAGGGAGATGAAGGGGTCAACATGGTCTTATTGTACCCGTGAGAGGAGAGGCCCAACGAGACAAATGCTGCCTGCTGTGAGAAGGCAGAAGCCCTAGGTGTTCTGGGGAAGCAGTTTAATACCGTCAAATGCTGCTGAGATCAGATCAGAAAGATCTTTGATTTGACACGAGGTCTGTAGTCGGTGACCACAATAGGGAGCATTTTCTACAGGATCTGTGGTAGCAGGGAAATGGACAAGTAGCAGAGGGCGGATCAGGGTGCCAGGTTGAGGTCTATGTGTGTTGTGTGGTCGTTGTGAGGTCGTTGTGCTGTTCATCTTTTCAGGTGAGTGATATTTGAAGATACATGTGGATGGGAAGATTCAGTGAAGAGGGATTTGTAATGCAGGAGGGAGGAATCTGATGTAAGAAATGGTTTACCCTCTTGAAGATCGGTAGAGACAGTGCCGTTCATAAGAGAGTGGATTTTCCTTCTGTCATAAATGGAAGTCAGAATTCTTGTAGGCAGGAGCATTGATTTGATTATATCAGAGCATTTGTTTTTTCTGTGGAGAATGATCTGGGGTCATTGGAGGAGAGGCAGAGAGTGTGCATAGGCAGAAAACTGAGGAAAGAGACGATTTGACCCAGCTCAGGAGCACACAGGGGAGTATAGGGGAATGTGAAGTGATGCCGTGTGGCATATTATAAAGCCGGTTGTGTGAACTTGTTCTCCTGAAACTTCCACCTGATAGCATGGAGGCAAAGAAAGGTCTAGGTGAGTTCCCCCAACTTGACAGTTTTTCCAGGACCAGTATATTGGGAAGAGGTGGCCAAGAGAGAGATGGTGAGGAGCGTGATTAAAAGGACAGATTATACAGTCAAGTGAAGGCCGAGGAGAAGGTTGAGGGAGAAGGTATGTAGTAGAGTTCTGGGTTGGCAGTTTCCATGAGGTGGAACCACTGAAGCAGACAGGCCAAAAGCACAGGAGGTCGTGATTTGAGTGTAAAAGATTTGGAAATAAGATTGATGGCACTAGGATAGTTTGTGAGGACTCTTGTATGGGTCATGGTGTGACTAGTTACAATGGATAGAGGGGAAAGATGTCAAGAAGTGTTTTTTGATCAAATATACTTCATAAATACCATAGCTTTACCATAACTCTCTTTCCTGAGACATGACTCATGCTAGCATGTGGAAGTTATTCTAGAGAGATGTCTCAGATTCTTCTAGAAAGATGCCTGTTTAACCTACTTCATTACCACTGATTTTATGTGAGGAAGTTTTTCCTGACCAACTCTTCATTTCTTACTTTTTTCTATAATTTCTTGGTGAGTCTCACCATTTTCTTTTTCTACATCAGCATGGTCTCATTTCAGTAATAAGCCTGTGTGGACTTTAATTGGAATTGAATTAAACATATAATTAAATTTCAGAGTAATAGTCCGCCCTAAACATTATTTAGTTTTATCGCAAATGCCTTTCCATTTGTTCAAGTACTCTTGAGTCTCTAGATAAAATTTTATAATCCTACTGCCCCATTCTTCCTGAATATTTCTTGTTAATGTTATTTCTGGTTATCTTTTGTTGTGCTGTAATATGGCGATTACCTTTTTCCATTATATTCTGAACCTTTCTATTGCTGGTGTTTAAAGATGCTATTGATTTGTGAATGTTTACTTTGTATCTGTCTGTACTACTGAACTCTTTTATTAGTGTTAACAGCATTTTAATGGATTCTCTGAGGCAATGCTTCTTAAGTCTTGTTAAGGTAAGGTTCATCTCATAAAGGAAAAAAAAATATTTGAATGACCTGTGATGAGTTAAACTGTTTTTGAAAATAATTAGAACAATTTTCCTAAATATAAAACTTTCCAATAAGAGTACACTTCATATCCTCGTGGCTCCTACTTATGAAACATTTGAGTAATAATCATGTAATTCTCAGCATTCGTTATAGTGGTTTATGACATTGTTTTGCTATATCCAAACCCATCCTTTTGATGTGACTTTGAAATGATCACTTGAGTCCAGTATCATTGGGTTTTTTTTGCAACTCAGTTCTCTCTCTGGCTTTGTCTTTTCCTATCAGTGCATCACCTTCATTGGGTCATCGCTTGGTGCAAAATTCTGACTTAGTTCCTTTCCTATCAGCATTCAGTGCTTAAATTAGAGGTGCTGGGGGCGGGCAATGGTGAGCAAATCATATCATTCGGTGGCAAATCACATGATCTGTGTTCTATAGGCAAAATCCAGCTGTACCACTTCATTTACTCCAGATTTTTAAAAGCTTGTATTTCTTTTTCAGATGCTCAGAGTGTAAATAAAAATATAAAATCACCAATGAGGGCCAGAAGATTCCTGATAATTATATTTATGAACTTTAAGGGTTCCATAAACTGAAGTACAGAAGAACAGAAATTCTGGTTAAAACAAAACAAAACAAAACAAAACAAACCATATATTATCTGCAAAACATCCCCGATTATATCCTTTTCTATTGAGTTGTTCATTGTATAAGTTCATCAGCAAAGAGATCTTTTATTTTCTGTTTCTTTCTAAAATAAGCACATTTTCAGGAAAAGGAAATAGGGAGATACATCATCAATCAAAACTTTCTGGTGATCTGTTCAGGGTTTCCTCTTCCCTTTTTTGGTTTATGATTTAATGAAAATTTTCCGAGTGCTTCAGTGTAATTTGTGTAAAATTTTATCACATTCATTTTAGGCATTCTTTTGTTGATCCTAGTGTTCCTAATGCATGACTTCTTTATATATTATGGTATGTTAAGAGGTTTTCTAAATACTAAGCCATTTTTGTATCACAGAGTGAAAACCTTTTTAGTGAGTGCTATATAATTTAATAGTTCAGATGTGAAATGTTTGGAGTTGTTGACTCAGTAATTTGCTGAAATACATAGCACCTCTAAATTTATTGCACAAAATTGTGCATGATTTCTTATGTTTCTTTAGGTTGATTTAGGGCTGTGAGGTCTAGGAAGACCCTTTGCCATGGAGGTTGGTTTGATGTTAGGCGGGAAGGTAGTGTCTTGCCCACATGTTTGTCAACCTAGCTCGGGCTTGGTCACCTGCTTGCTGTGGTGACTTCAGAGTTTTCTGGAACAGCAAGAAGACAGTGCCCAATGCATAAGCAATTTTTATACCTATGCTTTTGTGATGGTTGCTATTGTTCTAGAAGGCAAAATAAACCACAAGTTCAAACCCAGAATTATAGTAGGGGATGATCCCAAGGCTTAGATACAGAGAGGAGAATTTTTATGGGATTTTTGATGAAATCCCTCCTATAGGTACCATCGTCAGGAGATGGGACTGACTTATGTTTGTTCAAGAGCCTTACGTGATAGTCTTGGAGTCAACTGCTAAGGCTCTGGGTCTCCATCACTATATGCATTTCCTCATGGCACCAGTCTGTTGGTTCTCTCTGATACTCCAGGTGTCCAAGGCAATTGTGTACATTCAATGCAGTTTCTATATCCTTATATAGGACATCAACACAATTAAACATTTTTCTATGATTCTCAATTCTAGCAAAAATGTCAGCTGTCAGAGAATGACTGTGGACTGGGGCCACTGAACGAGTGAATAAAGGGCATTCTCGATAGATGGCAGAACTTTTGTTTGTGGTGAGGCACAAAGCCCTTGTTGTTACTCCTTAGGTATCACCCCGTGGTTTTAAAGACTGTCAGTGCCTTGATAGTGGGGATCCATAGAAAATGGGTGGGGGGGGGGAGTGGTAAGGGTAACTACACAGTTCTAAAACCCTGGCCATGTGCATAGAGTGTGAATAGCTACCCCTGAAGCTTTATGGTGTGGATCACCCAGACCCACATGACAACCATCGCTAAGTCTTCTTGCCTCCTACTTCATCCATCCTCCCTCTACACTAAAGAGACCCCTGTTTAAGCTTTTCTGAGCTGCGTTTTTAGGATATATTGCACAGACAGCGATTCCTCTGTGTTTTCCTGCCAACCCATTGGGGGAAAGGGAAAAACCTGTAAGGCTGGATATCACCCACAGACACCCCTTGAAGGTTTTCCTCATAGCTTAGTGGTTCTCATACCAGACAGATCGGTCTTTAACCAAGACCTCAACTAATGTTACTGCCCATAATTGAAATCTTTTGAAGACCAGTACAGCTCAGTAATTCATGGCAGCTCCTTGTTGCAGACCTGTATTCAATGCTTGAAAAGTTAAATTGGAAAAAAAATGTTAGGTTGAAAACTGGTACTGCCAACAACCACAGATGTGGTTGCCAACCACTGATGATGATTATACTGCATCTTAAATGCTTCTAGAGACTAATAAAGTACATAGAGCTCTGTGCTTATGCAGCAGTGGTGTCAATGTGGCTTACCGTGTGCCTCTTACCATGTGAGATGATCTATACAGATTTATTTAGCAGTATAATATCAGGGGTAGGCAGAAAAATCAAAAGAAAAATCTACAAAGATTCCTTTCTTCCTTTTGAACTTACCTTCAGTTTTTCCTTTGTAAACTAATAATTGTAATCAGATTCTTAGAAGTGACAATCTGAATAGAGATTACTTAAAACTCATAAATTATATAAATCTAATTTTTGCAACAGTCTATTTTAAATTGACTTTTTTAGGAAGCTGATTTACTAAGATGTCATATGCATGCTAGATAGCACAGGCTCTGAAATGCCTGGCAGAATTAAAATATGCAGTGTTATCTGACTCAGACAAGACAGATTATTTCTGAATCTTCTGTGACACATAAATATGCAGACCAGCATCCAGGGTCAGCCTGTAGTGTTTGGGTTAGGGTCAGGAAGGGCATCTTCCTCAAGTAAGTCATTTTTTTTTAAAGCCTTCTCCCAGAGCTTGATCCTCTTATCTAACTATGACTAGGAGGTGCCAGGGTGACCTCCGAGTCACTGGACCTTGCTGAGACTTAGATTTCTCATCTGTGAAGTGAGGAGGATGGACCCTAGGCTCATGAAGATTCCATCTGCTTCTGACATTCTGGTATCCTATTATTTCTGAGTCATTCTACTTGGCCAAGTGGAACAGCCACTACAGATTTGGGTCTTAAGAAGCTGCTCCCAATAAACCCTCCGCACTCTGGTGTCCTAGCTACTGAGGTCCAAGGGCTTGAATGGAAGGAAATTCAAGGGACAGAAGCCTCATAGAAGGATAAGTCTCTCCTTCTAGACTGGGCTCTCTGTCAAACCCTGTCGTTGGATTTTGTTAACATCTGTTTAACCTTGAGCTTCCTTCTAGGGACATTCTATATTTATAGATTCTAGGTCAGGAGTAGTAAGGGGGTAAGAAAATAATCTTTGCCATATGTTTGACACAGATTTTGCCAAAATAAATACTAGTTTTATTTCTTTGATGGCTCACTGTTTTCTTCATTCAACAAATATTTATTAAGAGCCTACAGTGCCTAAGTATTGTTATGGGGGCCTGAGGAGATTAAAGCATTACACAAAGCTCACATAAATCCCTGCCTTTGTGGGGCCTGCAGCCTAACAATAGGAAATACCCATAACAAATAAGTATATTTGTATGTTGGGGTAAGCTGTCAGATGGGGAAGTGGTACTAAGAGAGACACAGCAGTCACGCAGATGGGAAGGCTGGCTGTGGGAGGGATGCTCATCACTCAGATGGTGACAAACAGATTTAAAGAGAGTGAGTGAACCGTGCTGGCGTCTGGGAAAGCATATTCCAGGCTGAGGATGCAGCTAGTACAAATGCCTCAGGAATGTTCTGGGAATGGACAAGGAACAACCTGGTGGCCGGGGTCACCGCAGGACAGTGAGGAGAGGCATAGAAGGTGACGTGGAGGTTGGGTTGGGCCAGGCCTTGGCCATCACTGTACAAACTTCTGCTTTTGCTCTGGGTGAAATTACAGCCAGAGAAGGGTCTGAGGCGACGAGTCATGTGATCAGAATTACATTGAAACAGAACCACGGTGACAAGGTTGCAGGCAGACAGATGGTTGGATTAATATTAGGAAAACTCCAGCAGGAATGGTAGTTTCTGGGACCCCAACAAAAAGGTAGCAGTAGGGATGGTGACAGTGGTAGCATCCCACATGTATTTTGAGAGCATAGCCAGCCAGCGATGTATTATTTTAGCAAATTAATATCTATCTATCTATCTATCTATCTATCTATCTATCTATTTGAGTAGTCTACAGTTTATATATATTAATTTAGTAAATTAATTGAAATTTATACACATATCGAGTAGTCTGTACTCCCATTTATGGAACTGTATAGTGAACAAGAGAATCTCTAGTAGTGAAGAAAATGGAAGTTATCTTTTAACTGTGGAGAGTGACTGGTAGGAGGACCAGTTCATTTAATTTGGTCCCAGAAGGCGTCATTTGTCTGAGGTCCGAACAAGGCGAAAAGGCCGTGTCAGACTCTGCGGTGGAGACATCACTGCAGAACGGGTGGCAGGTGTGAAGGTCCTGTGGCAGGTGCACGCTTGGCTGCTGGGAAATGAGAAGTCCAGTGGGCACCAGATAAAGGGGAAGCTGGGGCAGCTGGGGAAGCAGGCAGACCCAAAACAGGGAGGGATTGGTAGACTCAGAACCCACTTGTATCACCAAGGCTGAGGTGTAGACATCAGACAGCTTGAAGGGAGGTCTCAGGCATTCACTTTAGCGTTAGACCCATGCTGCAGGGGTGGGTGCAGCTGTCTCCAGCCCAGATTCAGGTGGGTTCATGTCTCAGGTGACCAGGGAGGTGTGGCTGGAACCGCTGATGGTGCAGCTGGATGGTCTCTGTCGGGATGACCGTTCTGCGGCGCTTATGCGCAGTCCTACTGCTGCAGGTCCTCTTGGTGAGAAGTCAAGAGTCTGCGCCAGGAGCCCTCCTCCCCAGGGAGCTCAGGGGGTACACTGGATGCCGAAGATCTGGCTGAGAAAACCATCTTGCATCCCATACAGCTAAGGGAAAAAGATCCACCTGCCCTTTTCTCAGTCTCTTACAAGAACCTCCTGCTACTGGCCATTGGTCAAAAATGGAGTCAGAGACATTATGTTAGGCCTGGAAAGTTTTCCCTAAACATACTTGTTTGGCCAATTGCTTTTCTTTGTGTATGTGTTTACATTTGCAACAAATTTCCTTTAGGCTGCAGGGTGCCTCACTGAAGCAAATGCATCTCTCTGATAAAACCCAACTCGGTCAAAATCAATTCCTGTGTATATGAAATCTAAACAGTGGGAAAACAAGAATGACACAGAACTTGATGTGTTTGTTTGTTTTTTTCTCCCATTGACTATTTTTTAGATTCTTCCTGTGTTTCTTTCAAAAAATGATTGCTTTTTCTGACTTCAATAGTAATACATTTTCATTGCAGGAAAGCTGGGATGTAGAGAAATCTCAAAAGCAAAAGAAAAACATCCATAATCCTATCACCAAAGATAAAACACCATTAACATTTTATATGGACTTCTCAGCTTCTTCCTTTCTCTGTGTTCTTCTTTCTTCTATACCTGTCTTTCGGTCTCTCTCTAATGTGAATAAATTCATTTTTAGAATCAGGGTCATAGTCTACATACTACTTGGTAACATGCTTGTAACATTTAATAATGTATTCTTCCATCTTAAATACCCAAGACTGTAATTTTTAATGACTTCTTATGTTGTACAGTCTGTGTACTGTTGTTTTTTTATGTTTAATGTTTTATAAACTGTTGTGAGGATCTTTTATTTTGTCAATATCTCTATTACTTTCTTGGACTATAAAAAATGGCTAAAAAGTTGATTCTTTTAAATTTTCTCTTAAAACTTAATTGTTAAATCTAACTTTGAGTACTCAGGTCCTACTGCACAGACAAGGGCTTTCACCCTTGCCAGGCTGTCTTTGCTGATACTAGAGTTTTTGATTCTGCTAATTTCATAGGTAATGAAAGTGACAGCCCAACTTTTGCTTTCATTTACCTTATTCTGATTGCTAAATATTTATCATACATGTATTACACAATTGCACTTGTTTTGTGAATTGCAAATTTATGTGCTTTGCCTATTTTTATACAGGTGTATTCATCTTTCTCTTTTATATTTTATGATTTTAATAAATATATTCAGTTATTTTCCAAGTTTGTTATTTGCCATTTAAATTTTTGTGATGTTTCTAGATTGATAGGAAAGTTTTGATTTGCATCAAACCTTTGCAGTCATCCCCATTGCCTCTTCTTTTGTCTTTAAGACTGCAAAGGCATTCCTCACTGGTAGACTGTTTTAATTTCTGTATTATTTTACAGTTAGACAATTAATTGTTCACTTCTAGTTTACTGTGTCTTGTGATGTGTTATAGCAGTCTATTATTGCTATTTTTCCTAAAGTGATTGATCAAATGTACCAGAACTATTTATTAAAATGCATTTCATTGCTAATTTAAGGTACCTCTTATCATATAAAAGGATTACTTACACCTATGTTAGTATTTTAGTTTCTGTAGCTTTATAGCTTATGATTATATATATATATATATATATATATATATCAGGCAATGCAAGTTCTCAACCTGAATTTTCCTCCTCTCCCCTCCCCCCCCTTCTCCTCTCCCCTCCTCTCTACCCATTTAAAAATGCTTTACTCTTTTTCTTCACTTACTTTTTCCAGAATGTGTTTTTAATAGTTGCATTAATTTTAAAGACATATTTTCATTGGAACTGTACCATATTTATAAATAATTTGAGAACATCAATGCCTTTACAGGAACACAGTGTTTCTTTCACACAACTTCCTTTCCTAAAGTTTTATAGTTAATATTTCTCATACAGGTCTTGCATATTTGCGTATCAATCTATTGCTATGCATTAAGCATGTGGTTCCCTGTTATGAATAGAAGCTTTCTCCTGTTACCTTTTCTAATGAATTATTGTTTGAATTTGGGAAGGACACTCACCCTTGGTTTTACCTGTTTAGCTGCTCTCATGCAGAATGGAGGAAATACTGAGGAGCTTTGGTTAAACCTGACCCTGGTGGTTGGGATGGGGTGGGCCCTTTCATGAGGAAAACATCTGGGCTTGAACGGTTTCTTTTTCCCTTGTTCAGCTTGGCATTGTCGTGCACATACCATAGCAATTAGTAAAAATCTTTCTTTTTAAAAGGCTTTTCTGTATCTCAATGACTCAGTGTTACTTTTGCTGATAATTAGGTGAAGACAGGAAGCTGGGAGGGGAGTAGTGACTCTCGTTCCGTGCTATGGAATGCGGTCCTGACCAAGTGCTTACACCACTAACTGCAGGTACTGAGCCCTCTCGCCAGTCTAGGCTTTGAGGGAGTGCTGGGCACAGTTACTGTGCTGAATCTTCACACCAGGTTTATGAAGTAGATACTTTGTTACGTCTGTTTTGAGGACAGAAAAGCTGAAGTGAGATGCCCAGGAGTTTATTCAGACACAAAGCAATAGGGGGTAGAACCAGACTGCAGCAAATGATGCCATTCTGTGGCTTGTGCTTCTAAACACTGCACTACAGTCCTGCCTGGGTGCTCTCTGGAACAAAGTCCCTTACTGTCACTAACACAGCATCTGTGAGCCATGTCACCAAGACATGATGTGGGCAAATAATTCTTCTTTAATTGCTGACTTCCAAAAGTCACACTTCTTATCATTGGGTTACAAGGCTACAGCGGCGTCACAGCAGACATATGGTCCCTCTGGGTCCCTGCCCAGTTCTTTATGTAATTCCAGGTGTGGCTCCTGTGTCCTCTTTCCTTCCGGACTCAGTGTCATTATCTGAAAAAAAGAAGGTGGATTATGCAAACTTCAGGAGCTCTGATAACCTATGATTATAATCCGGTCTCTTGGGAGCATTTTAAATGAGCATTCATCTGAGACTGACTATCAGTGTTTTCTTTTGTGTTTGTATTGGCACATATTTGTAGTACATGATGATCCTCTCCCCTATGAGGAGTTGGTACATGTAGATGAATATCTTAATTCTTTTAAATCCCCTTTTCCTCTGTTCTCTCTACTTCCCTCCATCTCTTAGACCCTCTTTCCTATCTATTTTTTGTGCATATTTGTAGTCCATGATGATCATGTTCTCTGTAAGGGCTCACGCACACAGCGCTTCCCAGTTGGCTTTATTTTAATGACATTTCCCCTTCTCCGTCCTCCTTTTGTCTGTTTCTTGGTTTCTTTGTCATATTCTAAAAACCTATCTCACCAGTTCCTATTTACTCAGATTATACTTTCATGCTGAGCAGAAAGCTTATTCTTTTAATAAATCAATTGCTATAGCAAGCTTTTCTCTTCATTAAATTCCATTAAGTCACATTTTATTAAAATAAGAATAAATGTTCCTCTAAAACAAAAATACAGACCTAATGAAAACTTCTGCCTTTGCCAATTTATAGAACCACTGAATGTGAGAACTAGAAAGTGTACCAGGGAATTTCAAGCACAGATAAGAAAATTAAAGCTCTGTAATGCAGAACTTCTCTTTTGAGATCAAAGAGTGAGTATGGCAGAGATGTGAATCCAACTATATTTACCTTCTAGCTATAAACTATATGTCACAGTTCCTGTTGTAAAAATGTTTGGGTTGCAAAGACCTGAAAAACTGAAGAAGCTTCTAGTAAAAAGGATAAGAAAAGGGTTTGATGGGTTTCAAAGTTTATAGCCTTCAATCATAAAGTCTTATAATTATAAACTTGGAATATGGATGATTGAGTGCATTCTTAATGTATTAAGAACTTTGTCAAATCAATAGAATAAAACGCAAATTTTTAAAAGATGCAACAATATACGAAGACATTTTTAAAGAATGATATTTCATAAGAGAAGAAACAAATGGTCTAGTAAAAACATTTAAATTCTCTGGTAATCAAATATGTACAAATTAAAAAATAGATCTTATTTTTCAGTATATCAAATAAGTCAAGATAAAGACAGCACTAGTGAGGAGATGGACACCTTTACCCTTTTCTTTTGGAGAGTGGACGAGAAGTAATTTTTCACAGCTTCTCAGGATTTGGAAAATTGTGCATGTCTTCTGAACCAGCAATTTCACTCCTAGGAATCTGCATTTATGATACGATTATGATTGTGTATGAATATATCGCTATGTGGATTTGTTTCTCCTGGTGTTTAAAATAGAGACATTTTTATTATTTATTTATTTTAAACAAAAAGATTTGTATTAGTACCTTTTAGGTATACAAATGATCACATTTGTCATAGGGAATTTATGCTTGTGCATGCTATAAGCTGATTCCTCTCCTGCTGCTTCAACCCTCTTCTCCTTATTTACAAAAGCTTTGGTCGTTATTTCTTTTCTCTCTCTCTCTTTACCTTTCTCTTCCTTCTTTTCCCCTTCTCTCTTCCTTATTCCCCTTCTCATTTGAACATTTTCTTCCTATTTTACAATATCTATTATGCATTTTGGTCCTTATTTACACTTTCAGTTTCTCACATCAGAGAGACTATGTGGTATTTACATGTGTGTACAATTATTTCACTTATGAGTATGGTCTCAAGGTGTGCTCATTTACCAAAAACTGTGTTAGGCTTGTCCTTATGTTGTTTATTTCTGATATGGGTATTCACAGCTATAAATTTCCCTCATAGACTGCTTTTACTGTGTCCCAAAGTTTCTGGTATGTTGTATTGGTATTATTGTTTAGTTGTAGAAACTAATTTCTTCTTCTTTAATTTCATCTGTTATACATTGGTTATTCAGGAAGATATTATATAGTATTTTTGTGTTTATGAAATTCTTGTAGTTTCTTTTGCCACTGATATATCAGACTGTAGTCTGGTAATATGCATGGAATAATTTAAATTCCTTTGAATTTTCTTAAGCATATTTTAGAAGCTAGTATATGGTCTATTTTGGAGACCATCCAACGTGCATTTGAGAAGAATGTGTTTTCTAACATTGGGGGTCCATTTGTTCAAAAGTTTGGTTTATTTCTAATATTTCATTGTTTATATTTTGTGTAATTGTTCTGTCTATTCATTATCATGGGATATTGAGATTCCCCAGCATATACAATTGTATTATTGCTTCTTTAATTTTTCATGTCTATTAATGTTTTCTATAGTTTGGTACACTGGTATTTGTTGCATATATATTTATGATTATTCTCTATTCCTCTTGGATTAGTCCCTTCACAAGGATGTTGTGATCTTCTTTGTCTTTCTTAATCAATCTTGGCTTGATTAGCTACCCCTGCTTTTTTCTGGGTTCCTGTCACATGGAATATTGTTTTCCATCCTTTGACTTTTAGTCTTTGAAATAAATGTGTTTCTTATGTGCATCATATTTCTTGATCCAATCTTACAGTCTTTTTCTTTTGATTTGTGAATTGAGCCCATTAACATTGATGGTTATAACTGATATGTATTGACTTATCTTTGTCATGTTGTTTTCTTTTGTTGGCACCATTTATTCCCTCTCTGTTTTCTCATTTGGCTTGCCTGATGAGTTCATTCTGTTGGGGTTCATGGAGTTGCAGACCTTTTTATTTCTTTCTAGAATGTCCTTCAGAACATTTTGGAGTGCTGGTTCCAAGTTCCTGAGTTCCTTCAAGTGTTCTTTTACATGGAAGTATCTTATTTCTCCATCAACTTTGAATAGTTTTGTAGGATACATCAGTCTGGGTTGGAGGGTGTTTTCTTGAGGGCTTGAAATACTTCAATCCAAGCTCTTCTTTACTTGAAGGTTTGTGTCGAGAAGTCTGCTGTGATTCTGATGGGCTTTCCTTTACAGGAGATTTGCTGCTTTTCTATAACAACTTTTAATATTCTGTTCTGTGCTGAATTTGTGCAATCTTGATGATTTGTATGTTTTCTGTAGATTTGTTAAAATCATGAGTAATTGGAGCTCTGTGTGCCTCATTTATCTGCAAGCAAAATTTTTTCCCTGCCAGGGAAATTTTCTGCCATGATATCTGTGAAAGGTTTTTCTTTTATGTCACTTGAATTATCTCCCTCTTTTTCACTGATGCCAATCTTATGCTATTCTTCTTTGTACCATCTAGCAGCTACTGTATTGATTTCTTGTGGTTCCTTGTTATTTTTAAGAAATCTTTCTTTTCATACTTTCTAACTTCAGTCCTCTCTTCTATATCTGAGATTCTGTTCACACATTTGTTCATTCTGCTGTGTATACTTTCAGTGGCACTTTCATCCCCTGGATATCTGTTTGAATCTGCTTTATGAATTCCATTTCTTTCCTATTTTGGGAATTCATGGTTTTCATTATTTTCCTAAACTCCTCTATTTTTAAAATGTGTGTCTATTTTAGAGTCACTAAGTATGTCTTTCATTGGATTACCATGTCTGTAGTTATCTGGGAAATTATTTCTGCTTTGATTATTTTCTAGAACCTTGTTTCTTTGCCTTTTTACCTCTGTTGTTACCACTTCATAGAAGCCAGATGGGTGACATTCAGAATGTCCTACTTCATTGTCCCTTTTGTTTGCCTTTAGTGAGCGGGTTGTTTGGGGTTCAATCTTGTTTAATTGTCTTCTTATTTTCTACTTTCTAAAGTTTAATTTCTAACTTGATGCTTATAAATTGGTTGTGGTGAGTAGCTTTATGGTTGTATTCAGAACCCTTAGAAAATGACTGCTTCTCAGAGGTGTCTTGCAGGTGTAGCTGGCTTTTCGGTTTTGAGTCTGTTGGAAGGCCCTATCTCTTCAATTTATTGGGGATGTGAAGACCCTGCCTACTTGGTAATTTGGCACTAGACAACAGTGTTTTTTATAACCCTTAGGCAATCTGAGTCTTGCTATACCGGGAAGAAAAACTGGTTAGAACATTTATGTCACGTTGGCTTATGTGGTACAATCAGCAATAGCAATGACATCAAAGGCAGCCTAGAAAATGACAAATGGTGGTAACTATTAATTTTCTACCTTCAACTTTATGAAGTATATTTGTGATTAAATAACAAAACCTAAAACAAACCAAAAAATTGTATACAGTAAATAAGCCCTCAACATGACAATTGTATCCTCAGGGGAGAAAGTTTGAAAGGAGTTAGGGGAAAAATAGAGAAATAGGAAGAGATTAGAAGCAAGGCTGGAGGACAAAGGAAGATCACACAAACTTAGGCAAACTGGTGCAGAAGATAGGAGGCAAAGAAGGAAGAAAAACAAAGAACAGAATAAAGCAACAACCACAAAAAATTCTAGAAACTATGTTCACATTTATATAAAACAATAAAAAGCAATGAAGAAATAACAAACAAAAAAACCCCAAACGAGAAAAGAGACAAAGAAAAGAGAAGAAAAAATGGTTCATTTCAAGGTGTGTCTGTGCTGTCACTACTGGGGAACAAGGGCAGAGTCCAGATCTGTGTTGATGAATCCCAGCAACCTAGCAGGAGCTTTACAACAGGGTGCTAGATAAGCCCAGTGGCCCTGCACCTTTCTTTCCCCTGCAGACAGGCTGATTTCCGGCCATGAGGCTGGAACCAGACCTGTTCAGCTGGCAGCAGTCACTTTCCGTGGGTCTGAGCTCAGCCAGGGGCTGCTGGATGGAGCGGTCCGTTGTGCTCAGTTCTGGGCTTGGTTGGCCCCTCTCCGAGACGCCTCCTGGTTTGCTTTCTCCCGCACGATGACTAAACCTGCACCTCTCACCAGCCACTGCAGTCCTTGGCATCCACTGCTTGGTTTTACTGATGCGTCTGTTCACACAGGCCTCTGGGGCTGCCAGCAGTGCCAGCAGTCACCTGTGTCTGAAGGTTTGAGCAGATTCTCACATACAGCGAGTCCTGGCTCAGGGAGAAGGTTCCGTCTGCCACCTCCTTCTTCTTCACTGAAGCTTCTCTCTTCCTTCTCCCCATGGGCTTCAGTTCTGCCTTCAGACCCATACTGGGTCCCTGGAATTCACTCTCCTCTACCTTCTCTTCTTTACATTGCTATTTTTCAATGCCTGGAGACAAAATCTTGGAGAGGCTCTTTCTCTTCTGCTCACCATGCCGCCGTCTTCCCAAAAGTCTCCTAAAACAGGGAAAATTTTAGTACAAGGTTTATAAGAAAAAGCTAGTCAAATTTATTAGCACATGTTTAGAATAAAAAGTTTTTGAGATAATATCATAGAAAATGTGCAACAAAAGAGAAATGTCAACTTGGTATATTATTCTGTGTTAAATAGAAAGATTTTTATGTAGACATTCACTGTAATTTCTCTTTTGAAAAATCATACCAGTACAGTGGTATCTTGGTTCACAGGTGGCTTTGTTTGGAAACAACTTGGTTTGCAAACAGAAGCATTTGGAAAAATTTTGTTTTTGTTTTTAGACTCCATGTCAGGTGGCAAACACAACCACTGCTGTCTTTCTTACACAAACACAAATGTGGCCATGTTTTTCAAATCACAGAACAAATTAAAATCATGAACTGAGGTAACACGGTGCTGAAAAGTGTTATTGTTAAAAAGTTAAAAATTGGCAATATAGAATGATTTTTAAATTTTTACTCACCTGTATTCTTTTTTTTTTTCCTGTATTGACTATAAATTTATAACTGGGAAAGAGTAAGCACTTGAATTACCTTCAGTGACACTTAAGTGTTTAAAGAAACATTAGTTTTTCTTATACTTTCTCTTATATGCAGAGAGTGTGCTGATTAAACTTTGCTATGTTAGTTGTTTGCCACCTTACAGGAAAAGGAATTGGAGTTTGAGATCCCAGAAAAATGTCTCTATATACAATAGCCAGTCCTCTTTCTAAGGAGATTGTAGAACTCCGGGTGTATGTTACTGGGAGTAATGGGTAGAGAGATGACTGTATGGTGTGCAGTATCTTATGCAGCATGCCATGCGAAGTAGCTGTAGAAATTTGTTTTCTGGTTAAGGAATATTCTTAAGTTCATGATGAATTTTTAAAAAAGAACTAAGATATATTTAAGATACTGAATCTAAAGCTATATTATTTTTATATGTTCCTATCTTCTATTATAGTAAAAACAATTTGAGTCTGATGGTTATCTTCAGGAATATAAACATGATTTAATGAAATGACATCTTCTAAGCTTTAAGCAAAGCAATTGTCAGGATTAGCTTGTTTGAATTAAATTGTTCTGTTTGGGTGTGATTAGTAAGCCTACGCTGTATGTGTTTCATTGCACCCCGTTGGAATTTGTTTCAAAATGGAGCGGGAGACTTATTAGCATTGCACCTTGCTTGCTAGTGACACCTGTGTCTCTGGATGTCAGAACTGTATGGGTGATGACATTTGTGTTTACCCTGTACCCACAAACAAAATAATGTCCTAGATATCACACAGACGTCATTCTTTCCTGCACATTTCCAAGTGTATTTTTTTGTTGTTGGATTCTTGGGAAAGTGTAATTAACTAGATGTAGCCATGGATTGTTTGCATGAGGAGGGCTTTGGAGCTCTAGAACATCTTATGGAAATGTGACATTTACCTTCAAAGAGGGCAGTTGTCCTTGCATGGAGCCTTGGAATGACCATGTCTGGCTTCCAGTAGACTTGAATGACCCAATTCATTTCTCTGTCCTTTTTATTATTGTGTCCTCTCTTTGGTTTTGTGTCATGTTCCACAACAAAGTCATGATTTCTCAGCAAGGGGAAATTTAAATTCCGCTGAACTTGACTGAGAGCCATTGCTGGTGGGTAATGGTCATTTTACCTGTTGTGCTCTGGTGGAGTGCTGTTGGCCTTTGCATCTCAGCACTTAGTGCTATGCTGAGTACATGATCAATTGTGAAATCCCATGTATCCTTCTGGGCTCAGTGCTGGTGGTACCTTTTCCCATTATAGGAAAAAGATTTTCTTTACCTGTGCTCTGAAAATACTCCAGCCTTGCCCATGTTTATGTAGTTTGCACCTCATATGGGAGTGATTTTTATTGACTTTTCATACCCACATCTATACTGAGTTTCCAAGTTTCCTGAGGAGATAGGGCACATTTATTCAGCGTCTTATATGGAGTGCCTAATCCACAGTTAATGTTTCTATACTTGCTCTAAAGAACCTGGAGAATTCCCCAGGCACTTTTCATACTACATTCTCTAGTGCAGCTTCTAGCCAGGCCCAAACTGCTTAGATCAGGCAAGAGATTGGGTGTTTTGGGGGTCGGATGGTATAGGGTTGTCCCACGTGTTTAGTACTATAGGGTCTTTATCAGATGCCTCCTTCACCTTCACTCTTCAGGAAGTATCTTATCTGTTCTACTATTTTTTAATCCTGATTAAACCTAAGGGCATCCTGATAAAAAATTCTTAGTCATTCTGGTATAATACCTTATTTCACCAAATCAAAGAAAGATGGACACCTTGCCCACTCACAGAAGTTAAAGGCTTCTTCCTGTCTGATATATACCAAGATCTGAAAGTGACTAACATATTATGGCTGGATTACCATACTGTAGGACAGTTGTCATCAGTGCCATAACCCCTGGAACCCTGTGAGTGACAGAGCGTGAGGATAAATAAGGAGGTCTGGGTTTCCCTAGTGTTTCTACCATTTCCATTAGAATTATTGGGGCAGGGTGTTGCTGGCTTGTAGGTTTGAGTTGTGTTCTTAAATGTAAAACATCAGTTCATTTTATGACATCTCCCGGTGACTATATACCCAGGCCCAACACACCCACTCTAATGGAGAATGCTTTATGCTAATGTGCCACAAGGGGTTAGGCAGATTAATTAGGTAAATAAGACCTCAGTGCCAGTCTGCATCTGCTTCTGCTGTGAGGGTCATGTTTTTGCCACTGATTTAATCTTTCCAAAGCTCTGGGCTCATTTGTTACAGCTGTGGCTCTGGACTCACAATTTGAGTCTTGATTCTGCTACTTATAAGCTTTGGGCAAATTTATGCAGATCACTTAACTGTGAGTCTCACTTCCCCTTTTGTGTAGTGGAAATGATGTTAATCATAGGATTATTATCAGGAGCATTATGACTTTTATCTAGGTATCTTCGAAATACCTCATGGAGTCTTAGGTGGGGCTTTTTCAAAGGTGACTGGATCTAGAGTGTGCGGCACTGAAGTTAATTCATGGTGCAATGTGGGACCAAGGGCTTTAGGATTGAGAGTGTGAGTACTATCTGCCCTAAGAAGCCTGGATAAGATAAGAGATAGAAAGAGCTGTGGTTGGCTCTTAATTGCTTTGCTACCTTCTGCCCATCAAAAACTGTTTTTTTTTTTTTTTTTTCTTCTGCGATACCTGTCTGTCTTGTTACCCTGCCTTGGAGCCAGCTGATTATGGAGTGAAACCTCTACAAACTATAAGCTAAATAAACCTTTCCTCCTGTAATATTGGATGTCAGGTATTTTGTCTCATCCACAAAAGAAAAGTAACTCAGATGAGGAATAAACCAAATTATATAATACATATGAAAAGCTTATGATTTATAAATACCTAAAATTTAACTATTATTAGTAACTAATAAATTGTGTCATTTGGTTTCTTGTGAATATTTGCTTTAGCTATAGCATCATTATGATGGGAATGGTCTTCTGTGTACGTGTTTTATTTAACATATCAGTCTAGTTCTCATGATACTTGCTGACATCTGGTAAAATGTTATGTTATTGATTTCAGTATCCTATTATGTACCTAATAAAGAACCAGCATGTTGGGAAGAATAAAATACAAAATAGTAAAATGCTTAAATTATCTAGGATTAGCTTCACTATTTCTATGAAGGTGGCTATGTTGGTGAAACTTCCCTTGACCCTTTCTTTTGGGTGCCAAAAGGAATTTTGATACCAAAATCTAAAAATCAACCTGAAGCTAATAGTAGGTTTGTGAATTCTGTCTACTGTATGTACACACGACTGATTTAAACCCAAACATGCAATGGAAAACAAAGACTGATGAGATCTTAGCTCTCATGTGGTTCCTTGATCAAGAAGTATTAGTTGTCACTGATACTCATAAAAATGCCTTTCAGGGAAGCAAGGAGAGGTGGTCTTCTCATATGCTGCTGATTTTGCTGTGGCTGGTAGAGAAGTGAAGTTCCTCTTCTACTTCACCTTTAGAGAAATGGAGATTAAGGAATTTCTTCCATTTCCTCTCAAGTTCAGTTTGACTGGTTATATTTTGAGACGCTCTGTGAGTCACATTTTAGCAGAAGAGGTGATTCTGTCCTATAAGGATGTGCTCAGCTCTTTTAAACCAGCTGCTCCCGCCGTCCACATATACACACATCCTCCAATCTTTAGGCTCAGGTTTATATATTTTTACCTTGCATGAAGCCAGTTACGTAGGACCCGCCTCTGGCCATCCACCCTCCAGACTGTCTGTTTGTAACCAGGTGGTCCATTCTTCCCCGGGGAAGTTACCCTTGTGTAGTTATATGCTGTCCAATACGGTAGCCACTAGCTACTTGTCGCTATTGATAGCATTTGAAATGTGACTAGTCCAACTTGAGATGTGTTATAAATATAAAATGCACCCTAGATTTTTGTAAATTAACATAAACATAAAATATTAATACTATTTTAAAATGATTACAATTTGAGATGACATTTTGGATATAGAGCGTTAAAGAGAATACATAATGCACACTAATTTTAACCCATTTACTTCTTTTCAGACAGTTCGTTTTAATGAAAACTGAAATTACACAGGTGGCTCACATTCGGGGCTTACATTGTTTTCTTTGGATGCTGATCTATGAGTATAAGGAGATCTTTGATCTAAGTCATGATCTTCAACCTAGTTATTAATAAATGTATTATTAATTATATTTCGGCTAGCATTACTTTTCTCTGTCATAAATTAGTTAAAGGCCAAAGTGTGATAGATAAAGAAAATGGGATATTTATGCACAATGCATTACTACTCTGCCATAAAGGAGTATGAATTTGAGTCATTTGTAGAAAAATGTATACACCTTAAGACCATAATGTTACATGAAATAAATCAGAAGTAAAAGCTTAAGTATAAGATGATTTTTCTTACATGAGAACCCTAAAATATAAATGAAGTGGAAAATAAAAGATAGCTAATAAAAAATAGGAAGACAGTTCTTCTACAAATGAGAAGGGGACTGAGAGATGGAGGGAAGCGAGAGGGAGCAGAGTGGAAAGAGATTTTAAAAAAAGAATTGAGATGTGTGGTGTCTAAGTACCACTGGCCCACCAGGAATGCAGTGATTCTATCCTACAAACAAGAAAAACAAAAATTGAAGAAAAAAAGCCAGAGGTAGAGAAAATAAACTGTGGATCACTTTTTTTCACTGTTTAAGGAACTATGAAATATGAAATATGAAAAAAATACAGTAAATATGTAAATCTGAAATTTTTATTACAGTAAAAGACACATTGTCATTAATCCCAGTCAACTAGTCCTCCTTGCTTTGAACACACTTATTGCATCATTTTTTGTCACTTTCTGATGCAGTCCTAGAAGTCCTTTTTTATGAGTCAAGAGGTGTGACCAAAAAAAAAAATACTATGAACAGTGTGTCCTTATGCACTGTATTCACTGTATCTAGTACTGTGACCTCTGGCCCTTCCCCAAAGTCAGAATCACTGTGATTCAGAACATTGAGTTGCCTGCAGCAGAACAAGTAAAGACAGTGGTGAAAGAGGATGTCCAGAGCTGCTTCAGAAAGGCGTGAGAGTAATGGGTAAGTGTATTCAGAGAGAGAGAGAAAGAGAAAGAGAGAGAGAGAGAGTGTTCTGAGGGAGACAAATGGCAGTGTGTCTTTTACTGTAATCAATTTGTAAAAATTTGAGCATTGATCATAGTTTTTTTTTTTTTTAATCATACTCCATGGATTCCCATAGCAGCTGGTATGCTGGAATTCAGTTCTGACACTGCCTGCTGGTAATAATCAGTGGCCCTACAAGTTAAAGGGCAAAGTCTACTGCAAGTGACATTCACTTTAGATCAGCTGGCTACAAATCTAAAAGTTTTCATACAGTTTTTCAGGTTTGAAGCTGCACAGTATAAAACTCAGATGAGTTCTAAAATTATGATGACAATTTTATTATAAGGACTACTACAGATCTGGAAGAATTAAACTAAGAGACTAGTAGGTGAGGTCTGAGTGATTCCAGAACCCATAGATTCCTGAACCCATAGGCATCATCTTGGGACACTGTGATGTTCACCACCCAGAAAGTTCCACTGGGCTTTGGTGTCCAGAGATTTTTGGGGGGTTTTGTTATGAGGCATGATTAATTGAGTCATTGCCCATTTGATGAAAGTCGGCATCTGGAGGTCAAACTGTTTTGAAATGCCTGTCCTCTCATCAAGTGTTTGGTCTTTCTGGTGACTAGTCCTCATCCTGAGGTTATTTGAAGTTCCTCAGGAGTCACTCCAGGCAAGCAAGTGCATGTGTAGTCTGGGAGGTTCATGGGCAAAGACACATGACTTACATGGGGAACTCCATGGATTTCAGAGGTTCTGTGCCAGGAATCTAAGACAAAGATATGACACAGCCTTCCTTACACAACAGACCAAAAGACCAGGGTGTGAAGAGCGAAAAGACTGACATCCCCTTTTAACTAACATTTGTTAGGCTGCCTATGTCCTTCTTTTGACACTTGAAATAAATTAATGAACATCAAACGTCGCTCTCCTCCTGGAAGTGGTGTTCTGGCAGGTGAAACAGACAATAGACAAAAACATAATCATGCAATCAATCAATCATAGAGAATATGAGAAGGTAGTGCTGAGGACAAAGGAAAAAGTAGAACATGGATTTCCTGGGTGATGCGAAATGAGGGAAAATGATGGATGCAGTTAATCCTATGCAGGTCAGAGTGAACCTCTGTAAACAGTGGCATTAAAACAAAGACTTAAAGGAGAATAGAGTTAGTCCTATCAAAATTTGGGAGAAGAATATTCCAAGGTAATACAATAGCCAGAGAAAAGACCCAAGAGCCGAGATGTTCAGAAAAGGCCTAAGAGCAGAGGTGTTCTTGGTACACTCAGGAAATGGTGAGAAGTACTGTGTGACCAGAGAGCGAGAAGACAATAGGAGAGAAGCAGAGGTCACAGGTGGCCAGAACCTACAGGACTTGTAGGATACTGCATGACCTTTGGATTTCATTCTGGGGGCTTCTATTTGAAGAATTTTGAGCAGAGGAACTGGCTTCCTTTTCGGGAGCGTCACTGAGTCTGTTGTGAACTAGTTGTGGGAGAAAAAAGGGATGAGTCTTCTCATCCCTTCTGATGCCTTGAGTCAGTTACTGCTCAGCAGGCAGAAGGTGACAGCAGCTTGGGAGAGGAGGTGGAGCGACACGGTGACAGCCCGCGTATGTTTTGAAGATGGAGTCAACTAAGTTTGCTCAGATATTCACATGAGGGATCAAGCGTGTTCAAGATGAGACTGGACATGTGTGAGAGCATGACTTTATCCTGCGTGGGTGGAGGAGCCAGTCAGGAGTACAAGCAGAGAAGTGGCCTGGTACATTCCCATTTCCCAGAAGTCCCTGGCAGGGCCGTGGAGGAAGGTAGGAAAGGAGAGAGGACTGGGTGCTGCAGACGGGGAGGTGGTATTTGACCTGTCTGAAAGCCTTAAGCACTCTTGTGTTAGAGGATCTAACCCATTTCATCTTTCACATCTTTACCATGTTAAAATAACGCACAAATCCTTTTTAAAATAGCACTGACTACTGCAGAAACGTAAAGGAGTTTAATAGTTTTGCTTTTGAAAGGATTCAGTCTGTGTTACACATTTAATCAATGGATGACCTTGATTTCTCAGCAATCATTATGCATGCTTAAGGTAAAATGCCAAAAAATCTAGCCTGCACACTGTTTTTTGATATAAAGATACTTTTGACAACTTGTGAATTTAATGGCACAGGCTTCAATAATACATTGTGTAGACAAAGCAACATGTACTCATATTGCTTTTTTTAGTTTTCTTTTTGTAATTTTGATGCAGAATTGTTACAATGAATTTAATAATTTGGAAAATGTGTGCTATGGAATATTTTGTAGACAAATGAACATATGTTAAAATTGATTAAATAGTTACCTTTTTTTGTATTTTTGACTACATTTCTTTTACAGGTCTCAGAGGTTCTTATGGGCTCCTAAAAAGGTTATAGGCTTATAAACCTAATGGATTAATCAACTCCAGATGCCAGGGGAATAGTTGGGAAACTTATTATCTGAGAGAGACCTTTGAGGGGATTTGGTTCTCACAGGCTTTATATAAGGCAAGATTTTAGGGACAGCCAAGTGCATGCAGTGTCCTTTCTTTCATTATGTAATTTCTGCATACATTTTTCAGAAGTCACCTTGTGCCTCTTGGTCACATTGATCTTGGCTTTGCTAAAATGAATTGAGGAGTGTGTATGGTTTTGCTTTGATATGTTTATATGGTTTGCTATGATATGTTTGGTATGTTCATGTCACTGTGGAAGTTATTTTCCACTTTAGTTCAGTGAGGATGTTTAGAGAAATATTAAGAAGCTTAAAAACAGATACGAACTGTTGATTTTGTTTTTACCACTCTAGATAATGGATTTCATTTTTATCTTTCTGGCCACTTGGCTTTGGATTGCATATATTGAATTCAAGGAATAAGTGATTTTCAGGGGACACTTTGCTTTAACTTTAAATTGATTTTGTTATTATAAAAGAGAGCAAAAGGGTTTGCATGAAACTGGGGAGAAATGTCTTTTCTACTCAACTGAATAAACTTTTGTGATCAAATGTTTTGATATTCTATGTGATTCAGAAAAAGAGGAAATACCTGTGAAAAAAATCAAACCAGGAATCTTTAAAGAACAAGTGTTTTTCCTTATTCTTCTAAATAGTCTTGTGAGAGGCCATTTATCAACACTTCCTTTATAGAAGACTCATCCATGTCTGCCCCTGTGTGTTCCTCATTCATTTGTAATTTTGAATGTTGCAGTTTATTTCATTTGTAGCCTTTTCCTGTGTGGGATTCTTACTTTGCTTTTTTTTTAAAAAAAATTTTATTTTAAAGAGAATAAAACACAGTAAAAAGTCATACAGAATTTCAAAACAAAATAATAAGAGATTAACAATGGTTAATATATTGCATACCATCATCTTCAAAATAACTGCTCAGATTACAAGATATAGGCATGCATAACTGATCAAACAAGATAAGCACAAACCGCCCTTTAATGAACTAAAAGAAATCAATAGTATAACTATCTTAGCTATCTTTTGTATATACATACATTTTTTTTCTTTTCCTTCTTTTTGCCTTTCACCTATTCCAGTTGTTCTTTGCTTTTGAGAAGTTTATTTCCTTTCAAAAAATCTATTGTACATTTTGGATTTTATTTACTTTTTCAGTTTCTTATATTCGGGAGACAATACGATGTTTACACATGTGAGTTTGTTTTATTTCACTTATGAGTATGGTCTCTAGTTGCATCCATTTCCCTGTAAAAACTTCATTTATCCTTCTTTATAGCTGAGTAGTACTCTATTATCAAAAACCTCACATCTTTTTTATCCATTCCTCAGTTAATGGGCATTTAAATTATTTCCAAGATTTATCTATTACAAATTGTGCTGCTATAAACATGGGTGTGCATATATCACTGTGGTATGATATTTTTAATTCTTCTGGGAAAATACCCAGAAAGGGAATAGCTAGGTTGAATGAAATCTCTAATCCTAACTTTTTGAAGAATTTCCACACTGATTTCTACAATGGTTGCAACAGTTCACATTCCTACTAGCAGTGGAGAAGGGTTCCTTTTTCCCCACAGCGTTTGTTATTGGTCGATTTCTTGATGATAGCCATTCTTTCTTGGGTGAGATGGAACCTCAGTGTTGCTTAATTTGCATTTCTTGAATGACCAATGATGTTGAAATTGTTTTTCATACGTTAATTTACCTTTTGTACTTCATCTGAGAAGTGTGTATTCATTTCAGATACCTATTTTTGGATTGGGTCTTTGAGTTTAGAGGCCTGAGTCTTAAAAATTCTTTATATGCTCTGATGAAGTGCTTTGTTTGAGGGCCAATTGGCTAAAATTTTTTCCCACTCTGTGGATTTTCTTTGTGCTTTATTAGTGATTTCTTTTAATATACAACACTTTTTAATAAGGTAAGATCTCAAGTATTGATTCTTTGAAATACTTCTTGTGTAATTAGGGTTTTGTTCATGGACTCTTTGCCTACCTCTATATCATTAAGATTTCTACCTATTTTGACTTCCAGTAGATTTAGTGTTTCTGTTTTAATATTTAGACCTTTAATCCATTTTGATTTAAGTTTAGTGCCTGGTGATAGACTTGGGTCTAGTTTTAGTCTTCAGCGTGTGGAAAGCCAGTTTTCCTAGAACCATTTATTAAAGAGGCTATGGACATCTTTGGCCCCTTTGTCAAAGATAAAGTACCTGAGTGTTTCTGTAGGTGTGACCTGGTTTGCTTTTAAATGAACATAGTTCTTTAAACTTGATTGTTCTCTTGTGTTTCTTTGCTCTAGAGTCCTTGCTGGTAAAGAAACAAAAGGCTTTTCAGGGTGGATATCTGAGTGACAAGTGATGACACTGTTTTGCACTTTACCTTAAATTCAAGCTGCCAGTCCCATCACAAAACCATTGAGTCTTCCCATTCTCCTAGTGTACTGCTGGATGGCTGTGACAGGAAATCTGAAGAGCCACCATTGGGACTGCATTCATAGGCAGGTCCCCAACTTTTTGCATTATCTGTTGTCCATAAAAACTGTTTCCCTTTCTTCTCTTACAGTATTTGTGGAGTTGATAGCAAGACATGTTCTCCTTCTACATTTGCTTTGTTTTTAGCACTCCACAAAATAGTACAAGATGAAATAGTAGAAAAGTAGGAGCTGTAGATTTAAACTTTTCAATCTGGCTTTTCTCTCACCTGAGTATTTTGAGCAGATTAATGTTAACATCTCTTTGTGTTTGTTGACGGTTACACTTATATCTAGATGTCCTCCTGCAGCCTTTTTGGGTCTGCGGGGGACTGGCAAGGGGTGACAGAGAGACAACTCTGGAGATCAGACTGATGGCGGAGATCCGATTTTATTACGGAAGTGCAGGAGTATATATAGGCTGAATAGGAAGTGTGGAAGTGAGCTCAGAGGAAGGGCAGGATGGAGCTTCAGGAAGGGTGGAAGTAGGCTTTGGGAAGGTGGGGATGCACTGTGGTGCGGGCTCTGAGTGGGGTGGCCCTGGCAGGGATGCTCTACTAGGTGTGCTGAGGAATGGGGAGTCTGAGTGTGCTCAGACTCTCTTCTGCCAGGGCGGCCAGCCAGTCCTCAGGACCTTGACCTCCCACATCCTCCAAAGCCTCATGTAATTATTTTGGAAAGGCATTGGCTATTGGAGGAATTGTAGGTGACTTTCAGGTAGAAGGCGGGATCTGGTCCAAAGAGGCAATCACTGTGGATGTGGCCTCCGAGGATGTATCTCTCATCCTGCCTGCCCTTTTGAGCTCTTTGTTTCTCTTTCCCCATTACCATGCCATAAATGCTGTGAGCAGTCACAAGCAGCTCATCCTCTGACCATGCCCCTCTGCCATGTGGACTTGTCATGGAACCAGATGACTACGGACTGGAACTGCACACCAAAGTGATGCTTCTCTAAATTTGTGAGTGGCAGGCATTGTAGCTCAACAGTGAGGAAAGTGGCCAAGACATGAGCTTACTGCTTTGTGAAATAAAAGTTGCTGTCATTCCTCCGGTGTGCATTCACTGAGAGTTCTTATGTACCAGACAGTGTTCTTGGTGCTGAGTGCATACATAAAACCTAGAATATTTCCTGTCCTCTTGGAGTTCCTGCCTTTCAGTAAGGCCTGGCTCACCTGGAGCATGAGATTGTCCAACACCCAACAGATCTTAAATACGGTGCTGTTTCCTTGCTCTTCTCTTGCTGCACAGTAAAAAATTAGCTTAGTGAAAGTATTTTATTAGGACTATTTTGATTGTTTTATCTCTTAGGTTTTTTTTTTTCAAAATCTGAAAGGGGAATTTGTACTGAAGTTGTAGTTTTTAAATGTGAGAATCCTAACAAGGACAAGAGAAGCAAATGATGAAGGGAGATTTCTGGACAGCACATTAAGCCAGATGGCCTAGATTCTAACCGCTTGGGTGAATGGGAACCTGCTAGGTTTTCAGACTGATACTTTCTGAAAGTCTTGAATTTTAAAGTAGTGTTTCAGCCTCTGAGTCCAGAGTGGGTCAAAGCACTCTGTCTTGAAATGAGCCTGGTTTGCTTTGCTGAGATCTTTCATATACTGGGATGAAGACAGGTCACGATGCCCACAGGACTTCTTCCTGGAGTGTTTTTGACAAAGAGAAAAGTGGTGTAGAACTTTTGCAAAGAGCAGGTGCTCTGTCTTTGCAGGAAACATGTGGTAACAAGGGAGTCAGAAGCCACCTGGAGGAAAATGCAAAATGCTTGGGAGAGCACTGTCTTGGTGTACTGTGAAAAGGACCATTTCTAATAGTCTACAGGTTGTATTAGTTAGCAGATTTCTTGCTTTATTTGAAGTTATAGTCTGTAAATATTTTTCTGGAAGAGACTTGTTGCTTTTCTTATTTAAATAAGTCCTTCTTTTAGTGGGAAGTGTGTTAATTTGGGTGCCTGATGGCCTTTAGATGTGTCCTGCACCTCTTACCATGATGCATGTAAATCTCTGTATAGAAGATCTTTGCTTGTAGCACAGATGAATGATGCAAACATTAGCTGACAACTCTACAGTGCTTAGCATGTGGTATGTTTTGTTTTATACCTGTTACATCTGTTATTTCATTTAATCTTCACTACAAATAGCTCCGCCTTGTATACAGAGACACAGAGAGCTTAACTAATTTGCAAAAGTTATCAAATGAACAAGTACTAGAGTCAGATTTACAGAGAATCATTTGAGTTCAGTCTAATCTTTTCCATTTCATTAGATGAGTAATTAATAATGATTCTACTAGGATTAGAATCTACTGATTCTAACAGAATATAGAAATGAAATAGTGGCTCTCTTTATAGGATTTATGGGGTCTTTTCTCACATTTCTTTGCCCTGTAAAATGAAAATATGCACACAGGAATACACACAAATACAATAGATGATTGAAATGCAGGACAGATATTTAAATTAAAATTGTGTTACAATAAAATACTCGTCACTAATTCCCTTCAAGGTGCCCCTTTTGATTTAAACACACTTATCCTATCATTATTGTCACTTTCTGAAGGAACTCTGTAAATCTTCATTCGTGAGTTTCTTTACAAGATGTGATAAAAATACAGGGTATGCTGCTGCCAAGTGGCATGCAAAATAGAGACAGGCTTGTAAGAACATTGCAATGTGTCTGTATTAACCTTGTTTACCTGATCTGGTACCCTAAGACATCCGGCTCTTCCCAAAAGTCAAACTGACCTTGAAAGGAAATGTTTTGAATAGAGTCAGAACACAAAGGCAGTTGTGATAGTACAATTAAAGACGCTAGCAGAAAGAGAGCTTTGAACTGCTACAGAGAATGACAAAAATGCTGGAATAGGTGTGTGCAAAGTGAGGAGGAGTGTTTTGAGGGAGGTGAAGGGTAATGTATATTTTACTGTAATATTTACTGTAATAACTTAAAAATTAAAGTGTTCACCATGTTTTTCAATCATACATTGTGTGCTATTGAGCGATAGATTTAGGAGTCAGTCTGTGTGCCTCTGATAGCTAAGCAGTGTGGCTGGAAATGAATTGAATGAATACTTGGGACTCCATTGATTGAACAGGACTGTCCTTTGTATACCTTAAATTTGCTTCCAGCCAAATCTCTTGGGCCTCCTAAAGAGCTTAATGTTTATTAAATAAATGAGACTTTAGGGGCCGGTGAATCCCTGAACTAAGGCAATGGTAGGTAGAGTGCATTACCTGTAATATATGTATATGGGTACACACACACACATACATAAACATGCATACACACGCTCTTTTCAGTTTCTAAGGCACTGTAATCTTACAGCCAGACATTGCTGTAGTTCAGAATGTTTTTGGGTATAAACACTCCATTTGGCCTGAACAAACTGTAGCTGAAAACAGTGAATGTCCATTTCTACTTGTCAAGAATGAATGCTTAGAATTTGGAAACACATGTTTGTACTTTGAGTCTTTTAAATGGTTGGTTGAATTAAAAGTTGTTGCACACTGTATCTCACATTGCAGGGAAGTTTTCTAGAAGTTGTCCATACGGTTTAAATATCTCAACTGGAATCCTTGTGGGAATTATCGCCGACTACCACCTAGCTTAATGGTGTTTCTCTGTGAGAAAGGCAGGAGGGGAGATAACATGGGGAGTAAAATCTATACATTCAGTCCAGGAAAGTCAACTTTTTGAGTTGTTTGATCTGATATTATTTAACTAAGCCCTTTCTTCCACACAGTGTTGTGGGCATGCATTTATGATGACGTTTTAAAAACTAATTTTTTTGAAGTATTCTTTGGAAAAATTTAGTATCTTTCTTGGAATTATTTATATTGTAGCCTGGAAATCACCTATTTCCAAGACCAGAGTATTCCACTGGAAAAACATTCATTGTGGAGATAGAAGGTCAGATTCTTGTCTTATCTTCACTGGTTACCATGTAAGAGACTCTGCAAAAGTAATTTGCATTATGGTCTTCTGAGCTCTAACAAGTCTTGCATCAGGCTCAGCTTATTGCATTCTAGGGCTGTTTTTCCATCTGACATCTCTAAACTTTTTCAATATACCCTGTGTGTCAGTTCTAAAAGGTTTTGAACCAAATTGTCAGCATCACAGCAATGACCCCACTTCTGGTAGCAAAATCTGTCTTAGTCACTTTCCTGAGACAAAATACCAACACTTGTAATTTAAAGGAGGAAAGGTTTGTTTGCTTATAGTTGGTAAAGATTTAAGTCTGTAGTCATCTGATTGCAAGGCAGGGTGGCATGGCAGAGGGGAGTGGCAGAGGAGTGTCAGCAGAGCAGACAGGAATGAGAATGAGAGTAAAGGGAGGGACAGAGAAAGGGAAATGTGTCCATCTCACTCCCCCAGTGACCCATTGCTTCTGACAAGACCCCACATCCTAAAAGAAAGTCAGCTATAATGCACCTATAATCCAGTCACCTCCCCAAGTTCCTGCCCATGATCACATCACGTTTTAGGGGGACATCTATATAAAACAGGGAAACTGAATGCCTTTTAGACCATTGTCAACTTAAAAAAAGACACCTAACACAGAGTAGGTGCTGATAAGTTTTCACTTTCTTCTTCACATCTTTTATAGATACATAGACACTTTTAGACAATGATGGTGCTGTCAGGGACCTTTTAGCTTATTAAACTGAAAGGAAAAATTGTTTCTCTGCTTAAAATTACAGATTTGTTCATCTTAAACTCTAAGCTGTGTACTTACTGGTTCACTTTTTGGCTATTTTATTAATGTCACCCAACTCTAAATGTATACTAATTATAATTACATTATGAAATATTGCACTAAAGTAAATGAGATGAAAGCTCCAAGAAAGTTGGAGATTATATATATATATATATATATATATATATATATATTATTTTCTTTTTCTTTTTTGGACTTTTGTCATTTAACAAAGGTAGACAATTTCAGGAGATTTGATATTTGTGAATTTTAGGTGATCCCAAATGATATTGTAAGCCTTGCTTCTCAGAGGCTAAAGTTAAGAGTCATAAAAGAGTTAGCAAATAAGCCAGTAGTGCTTACCCAACAATAGTAAGTTTACTATTGCTGTTCCAGCACCTCCAGGAGGGTTCTGTTACTAAAATATAACTACCGCTGTCTTTTCTCACTTTGCCAAAAGAAATGTTAATGCACAGAATGTGTATGAGAAATTTGCTTTTCTGCTCTTTCTCAATTTTGACACCTTCTATTATTACCTTGTATAGAGCACTGTTGTGACTACACACAATTTAACAGTTCATGATGAGTTATGAAGAGGTCCATAACATAAAGTGAAAATTAATGTCTGAAAGAATTTTTAATACATTTTGAAAGTTCTGAGCCTTAATATGCCTTAAATTTATTTTTCTTGGGAAGAATTACCCAATTCAACCAAGAATCCTACTCATCCTGCCTGCCTAAAAACTGACAAGTGTATCAGCTGTTCTAAAGAAACCAAATATTCTAAGAGCTGGCCATGCCTTTGGCCCTCCCACATCATAGTCCAGATTGCCTCAGAATCTAAAACACTGATATAGCTAGGAGGTTGAGTATAATTTTGGAGTGAGGATGAGTTGATTTTAAGTTCTCTCCCCTTCCCTGTGTAATCTTGAGTAAACTGTGAATCTTCATTTCATCATCTTCAAAATACACAAGATAGTACCAATCTACTAAGTTTGTCATGAATATGAAGTCAGTAAGTTCAATGAACAGATCTGTATTATGATTTCTCTAATGGAAAGAGGATGTATCTGGTTTAAATATTGACCCCAGTGCCCATAAGAAATACACAGTAAGTGTGCTGGTCTGCTTTCTGATGCTGCGATGTAATACTTGAGAAAAACAAGTTAAAGAAAGGGAGGTTTATTGTGGCAAATGGATTCAGAGGCTTCAGTCTTGGTATGGGAGCTCTGTTGTTTGAGGGCCTGTGCTGAGACAATTCTTCTTGCTGAATGGATGTGGCAAAGGAAAGTGGCTCACCTTATAGCAGTGGATGAGGCGTGGAGAAGGGAGAGAAGGAGTTGAGGGGGTAGAGAAAACAGAAGATGAGGAAAGAACGTAGAATAAGATACGACTCTCAAGGTTACATCCCATGGCATTCTCCCTTCAACGAAGCCACTGCTAACACACAGATGGATCCACTGATGAAGTTAGAACCCTCAAGATTCCTTCCAAAGCTAGCAATTGAGTTTTCAGTGCATGGTCTTTGGGGAACATTGTACATTACAACTATGCCATGTATTGAATAAGGAAATTAACATATAATGAATTTTAAGCATTTACCAACATATCTGGACTATATTGGCCTCTCAATAAGTGGCAAGTACGAGAGTAATGGCAATAGTTTATTATTAACATTAGTTTACTGTACCTGCAGAAATTAAAAACTACAAAGAATATTTGTAGGTGGGAGCAAAACTGGGTACCTTGATACTGACATTTCCCAATCCTTCTAGCATTTGAAAGCCTTTTTATACATTAGAGTAGCTTTAGACAGGTCTTTGTCCAACTCATTTCCTAAGATCAGACCTGGAAGATGATCTGGTTTACAGACCTCTCTTCGTCATCTTCAGACTATAGAGACTGACTCCAGAAGCAGCAGGTGGCTCCCATGCACAGATACCTGGAAACAAAGCAGGCCTCCAAGACGGGAGGAGATGGGAAGGTCTTTGAGAACTTTTGCTGTGTAGGTGACTTAATGAGGTGATCACTCTAGGAAACATTTTTATTTCCTTCCGTTAAAGATACAGTCTTTGAATGAACATCCGTAGCTTTCTCTAATGGCTTGTCCTCTTTGATGTCTGGATAGTTTTTTTTTTTTAATCTCTGATGCTTTACTTTGTCACACAATGATCAGATTTCCATCGTGATGGCAGTTTGACAGCACAAATACAGGAGAAGCAAAGAAAATTGAAAGCCACACTCTCCTCCTTATGGAAGGAATAAGATTGCTGTGTCACCAATATATACAGTGGATAATGAATTTAAACTAGAAACTAAAGCATCTTTATGAAATTTTATTCTATTGTTTAGCTTTTTGGTAGAAGCCATTAGGCCTTTAATGTGACAGGTAAACTTTCATTGAGCCCATGCTGCTGATAGAGAAATGGCATGCAATAATCAAAGCAGTGAATGTGGGAATTATTAAACACAAGTGCAGTAGCCTGGAATAGAAATGCTGAGTGCTTATAAATTACTGCACTGTTGTTGGAAGGAAACAGCCATGCAAGTTAACATATCAAAACTGCACATAACAAAATTCTGTCACTATGATTGTGTGTATAGGATGATATCTGGATTTTATTTATAATTCCCAGGTAAGTTGCTTTTTCTTCTTTCCAGCTGTAGAACGCCAACTTGAATTCTATTTTCATTTTAAACATCAATAGTTCATCGTGTAACAGCCTTCTTTGGCCTCAGAGTTCTTGGCATTTTCTATGAGGAGCACAGCACAGTAACAGTTCTGTCTACGGATGGGAGAAATAAAAAATGACAGACTAAAGATAGGTTGTTAAGTTGTAACAAAACCTGGCATATAAAGCTGGGTGAAGATTTATTCAGAGAGACAGAACTATTGTTCAGCCAGAGAAACCAGTAAAGAGGAACCGAAAAAAAGAGTGAAGATCGTATGCTTCAAAACTGTAATGAAATATGGCTGCCTGAGGCAGCGTCAGGAAGGAATAACATGCCCCAATTTTGTTGTCTCAGAAGCGCAGCATTTCCTCTTCTGTTGATTATTCAGAATACGGACCATTAGCCATATGTGTGCGTTTCACTCAGCAGTACAGCGGAGACCCACTTTTTCATTAACATGTGTTCTACTCCTCCTCAAAGGCTCAGCATCCGAAATGTGTCCTTGACCTTTTAATCTAGCTTGCCCTTTTCTCCTTCACTTCCTCATCATGTAGAATACCTTAACTCCCTGAAACCTCTGTTCCTGAGAAATCTTTCTCTTTTCCTCTCTGCCTGTTGACACTGTAGGCTTCTCATTGCTAATTTTGTAGAAAATATCTTGAAACTTAGCTTTCCAGCACCCAGAAATGATGTTGGGTCTGTCTCATTTTGTTACCCTGGAAACAGATGATGATTCCTAATCAGAAACAGGGCTTCATAAATAATCATGGGTCATCTTTGAATAGATAGGATTTAGCTAGGGTCTCAGTGCATGGGCTGTCTGAAGAACTGAGGGTGCCATTCCAGGACAGCTTCTTCGTTTCCACAAAGGAGGAGGAAATTTAAACCACAGATATAACTAGTTTTTAGTACATCTTGGATTGACATGGATATCAGCAAGTAAAATTTAACCAATAGGCTGAGGATTTTTAATTCTTTTGAAGATGCTCAGTGTTGGATAAACAGAGGTGCTAGGTTTTGTTTTTTGGGTTTTTTTGTATCTGCAAGTCATGGTGGATGTAGGGCAAGACCTTGAAGCCAGCAGCCCATGCGTGGCAACACAGCTGTGTAACAAGGACTCCCCAGGGGTGTCTGAAGATAATAGGTTGATAGAATCAAAAGTCAGCATAAGCAGGCAATCAAAGAAAGCTTCCTAGAAGAAGTAGCATTTGCAGTGGGATTTGAAAGAAGTAAGGTGAAGATAGTAAAAATAGTGTTTACTCTTTAGTAACATATTTCTAGTTTATTTTTGTAGCCTGATTCAACCAATTAATTCAAATAAATATTTTTCCTTATCTGTTGGGAAATACACAGAGAATAGAAGTAATTTTAAAGAAGCTTTTTGTTTTGGTACTAGAGATCGAACTCACTACTCTGAGCCTACAAGGCAGGCACTTATGCCACTGAGCTAAATCCCCAGCCCCAAAAGAAGCCTTTTTTTAGACTGAACAAAACAATTTTTTAAGCTAGGAAGAAATGGGAAACTACACGCTCTCCATAACCACTTTGAATATAAAGTAGTCAGGTTATTTAAAACAAAACCTTTTCAATCATACAAAAGAATAAAAGGGAGACTGAGAGAGCCAGCATCTTAAACACTTAATGGAAGATGACTTTTTGTGTTAAGTCACATTTTTAAGAGATCAAGGACTTTGCTATTCAAAGTGTGGTTTTGGGATCTGTAGCAATAGCATCTTGCAAATCTTATTAGAAATGCAGACTCTGAGGAGCTCCCTAACTCCTTGAGTCAGCTGCTTCATATTACTGAGAATCACAGGCCGTTTGTAGACACTTTCCCATGTAAGAAGCACTGTGTAGGGAGCAGAAAGTGGCATTTTAGGTGAGCAGTCTGCTGGAATTCAGTGGCTTCCAAATGACAATCAGCAGAATCACCTTGGCAACTTTTGAGAAATGTGTATTATCCTTTTGATCAGTAACTCAGATCTAACAAATCAGAAACTGGGGACCGAGACCTGGAGATGGTGGAGGTTGAATTCAGGTTTATGCATTTCAAAAAGATCCCCAGATAATTCTGATAACTCAGGTTTGGTAGCTACTGATGTGACAGTGGTGATTCTTAATCTTGACTGCTCACTGCAGTTACTTGTGATGATGTTAAAAATCCTAAAGCTATAGGTGGACCTCTGAGATAGCTGAATTAATTGGTCTAGGGTAGAGTTTATGCCTGCATATTTTTCTGCAGCCTTATTGAGATGCCATTTATATACAATAAAATTTATCAATAAACAAAGCAAACATTTTTAAAGCTTTACAGATGGTTCCCTGTTCAGCCTCACATGGGAACTCCTGGAGGAAAAGGAGGTGACTGTTCTACTCTCCTGATGGGACACAGTGGATCTGAACGTGGCAGCGGCAGTGAGTGAGGTCTCTCTAGGTGTGTGAGGCTTCAGTGAAGGGAGGCACAAGAATCCTTTGAGGTTAACAGTGATTCACGTCACATTATCCTAGTGCTTCATAAATATGTAATTAAAGGTGATCTCCTTTGTAATCTATCACTGATATTGCACAAACTCTTCCAAGCACTTTCCAGGACCTTTTCCAAAGAAAGGTTAGGATAACTGCTATGTTTGCTGCTCTGCTTCTGAATTCTTTTCATTTGCCCGTACCTGTTTTCATTATAATATCATGAACAAGAGGAGAGATGTTTCAGGCTTGAGAAGTTTCATGCTCAGATCAGTCTTTGTCAAGATTATACTTTATAGTGTTTTGGACTCACTCCATTCTTGAACTGAGAAGAATGTACATTTCTAGTAGTGTTGTTATCTTTCCTTTTTTCCATACGGGGTTATGGAGTACAAGAGTTCAGAAGAAGCCTGGTTGCTCAGAATTTGGTTGAGAAAGACACAAATGAATTGGAATCTGGTAGATTTCTTATTGTGTCTATATTGGGTTCTTAAGGATTGTGGGTGAATGATTCTTAAACTGCACACTTAGGCTGATTAAATCATTTTCCTGAGTCTGGTGGAAATTTTGATGGATGCTTATGGGGTGGATTAGAAGACACAGCCATGGCAGTGTCTTTCAGGCTGTGTGCGATCAGCTTAGCTAATAGGAAGAGGATTGGAGGCAGCCCAGAGCCATCCCCACTGTTAGGGTCCAGCGTGGATGGACAGCCACATCAACCAGAAACAAGGCTGACCTGCGTGACCCAGAACCCAGGTGCTGAAGGGTGCAGACTTGGGGTTTCTGCTTGGATGCTCCCCACTGAGCCCTGGTTCCCCTCCCGTGGGGGCTCTGACAGTAACTGTGTGTTAGGTGTGAGACACTGCGGGGATCTGTGGTTACTTCCCACACCCTGGAGTAGGCAGAGGCTGATGAAGAAAGTGTCCTGGGGATAGTCTTTGTGCTAGAATTATGTTATTTTTGTTTGTCGTCCAGAATGGATTTGGTTAAAGAAACACTCTGACCCTCTCGGTTTCCTAGTACAAAAGTCCTCTGCAGAGTCAGAACTAGGCAGGGGAAGTCACAGAAAAATGCTGTTTCCGGCTGTTCCAGCAGAGCCATGCATGGTAACTGCACACAGAAGCGCTGTCAGAGTTTATTCTTCTCAATCTAACTTCCAATTGTAAATGTGGAAGAGCTAAATAATGACAGTTAAGGGAATAAGAGTAGCGATGTAACTCGTCATTGATAAGTCCAACTTACTCTCTATTCATTGAAAGATGTACAAAAATAAAAGCAAATGGCTTTATTTGAAAATTCTTGAATAGTAGGACAATGCTATTCTAAAGACTTGGAGGAGGGCTGGGGATTTAGCTCAGCGGCATAAGCACCTGCCTTGCAAGTGCAAGACTGTGAGTTCGACCCCCCAGTTTAAAAAAAAAAAGACTCGGAGGAAATGTGAATCTTTGGAAATAAGACTTCACAGGAAACATAAAGCAATTTTAGATGCTATCTCATTAAGATAGGAAATAAAGATACAGTGTCACAAGGAGATAGCAGGATGCTATAAAAAACCAATGTGCCAAAATACAGTGAGTTGATAGACGTACAAAGTGAGAGAAAAATTCCACTTGAAATAATATGGAAAATACAAGGATGGAATTAAAATTATCATACTATAACATAAGTAAACAATGTGTTAGAAAATAGAATTGATGGTAGAAATTTCCAATTAAGAAGTTGCCATCGAAAGCAAACAGAAAGGGCAAAAGGAAAACAGAGGGGTCAGGAGGTAGTAGTCAGAAGCCTTTCTAGTGCTGCTCAAATGAAAACATGGAAAACTATATAATACAAATTTACAAGGCTGAAAATACATATATTTACCTAGAACAAAGACTCTAGAGTTTTTTTTCCTAAGTACATACTTATGTTTCTTCTCCACGATAAACAGCTTACATTTTTTCTAACATTCCTTGGGGGAGGAAATACACATGAAAAGAAAAGTATAGTCTCATGAAAAAAAAAACAAAAGTGAGTCCCAGACTTGGAATATATTTGATGAAGAAAAGTTTATGGTTCAAGGACCAATTGTCCAGTCAAATGGTTATTGTGTGTCTATTGGGTTCCTAGGGACCTTGGATGAATGATTACGAATACATAAATAGCTGAATACTTAAACTGTACACATAGGATAGTTAAATCATTTTCCTGGGCCTGGTGGAAATTTTACTTATGTTTACTTGTGACAACAGAAAGTCTAAGCATTCAAAAGACATGCATTGGAAGAAGCATGCCTTATACTAGTAGGTAATTTAAGTTAAAGAGCTCAAGAATGGAGAAATCATTTGATAAAAACCACAGATTAATAAGAAAGCTGCTTGCTCTTAGACTGAAACCTAAATCATTTTTATATAAGTTAATTGGTAAGGCAAAATATATTAAAATGAAAATGTAATCCTAAAGAGAGAAGTATTTCACAGGAAATAGTGGGTCATGGTATAGTGAGACCATATTAAATTCCACATGGGGGAAATGAAACAGTGGAATGTGAAAGTGAATTAAATTGCTTATTTCACATGTGAGTCTAAAGCAGTAACACATGTCATCTCACATTGTTATGGACTGAGAACTGGTGGTCAACTTAATGCCAGCTGGATTACATCAGCGTGGCGCTGAGCAGAGATGTTTCACCTGAGGAAGGTTGCCAGCATAAATGGAGATGTGGAGAAGGAGAAGGAGGAATGTTAAGGCGTTATGGCATTGAGACTTTGAGGTGTTGTGGATTCTCCTACATGTTGCTGTTTGAGCCATTAGGTTCTCCTGGAGAAGCTCTGGTCCTCACATCAAGCATTGCTTCCTGGCTCCAGAGGGGAAGAAGTGTTCCGCTTGGTCTCCAGGATGAACTCATCACACTGGCTTCCTGGCATGTACTTGACTATGCTTGTTGTCAGAGGAGCTCGGGGCCTCTGTGTCGCTGAGGATGGCTATGGTGCTTTTCAGGACAGCCCTGGTGTTTGTTGTGAATGTGACTTCTGGGCTCCAGCGTAGAACCCTCAACCTACCAGTACAGCTCCTTCACCCTGCTGGCATAGACTTCCTAGTTTCCACCGCTGACCTTTGGGCCTTCCCGGCACAGATCTGTAAAAGAGACTGGCGTGAGTCCTTCTTGTGGGCTCTAGACCTCCAGTTGGACCCGTGGGAGGCATTGTCATGAGCTCTGGGTCTTTATCTGGGCTCATCTGGGACATTGCTGTGGGAGTCAGGCCCTTGACTAAATATTCTATGTCTTTAGTGTTGTGGATAGATTTCCTTCATTAACTTGTGTTAACTCTGGGTGACCATCATAAAAATAATATTATAAACTCCATGTCCTGATTCTAATTGTTCTCTGAACAACCCCTGACTACAACACACATCTTTCTGTCTGTTCATCCATCCATCCTTACCTACCTACATGCACTATGTAATGTGTGTGTGTGTGTGTGTGTGTGTGTGTATGTTTCTGTATGTCTCTTGATGTGCATACATAGGGAGGCAGAAAGGAAGATTCTGGTTTTAAAAAGTTTAAAGATAAATACTACTAGAAATAAACATAAAAGTTTAGTCTTGCAAATCTGCACAGCAGGTATAAGCAAACTAATCAGAGGCTTCTGAATAAAAGCAAATATATAAAACCAAGTAGCAAAGGGGCCTACAACATGGAAAGGGAAATAAAAACAGAAGTTTGACTATCTAGTGTCAATTAAACTTAGACACTTTAACTTTCCTTTTTTGAAGCCAAAATTGTGTTTCTGTTTAAAACATCAACAGTATTCAGGTTAAAAGAGTTGGAACTAAATAAAAAAATCTCAGTTGAGAAAAGGTGTAACAAGGAAATTTGCACAGAAACAATGGAGAGGAAGTCATATTCATATCAATAGAAATAGAATTCAAAGAAGAAAGTAAGTAAGGGAAAAGTAAAACATACATATGTATACACAAGATAGCTAAGATAGTCGGGGATGCAGCTCAGCGGCATTAAGCATCTGCCTGGCAAGTGCGAGGTCCTGAGTTCATTCCCGGCACTAAATAAATAAATACATAAAAAGATAGCTAAGATAATTATACTACTAATTTCTGTTAGTTCATTGAAAAGAGTGGTTCGTGCTTATACTATTTGATCAATTTTTCTTGCCTATATCTTGTAATCTGAGCAACTACTTTGAAGATAACAATATGCAATATATTAGCGATTGTTAATCTCCTATTACCCTGTTTTGAATTTCTGTATCATTGTGTTTATTGTTTTTTTTGTCTTTAAAATAAAAAGAAATAGGATTCAAGGCAAAGTGGATTGCAAGATGTGAGAATAGGCAGTTAATATTGATGAGAAGTAAAATCCACAATGAAGCCATCATAAATAGGAATCCATGTTTACTAATAAAGACAGATCTCTTAGAGAAACAAGGAAGATCAACAAAAACACAGTCGTAGTGACAGATTTTAATATGCCATCGTTGGTTCATAATGAACAAAATAGAAACTAAACAAAAGCATGAGACTCAAAAATTCATAAAGAACAAATAAGTCTAGCTCAAAATTACACTTTTATATAATAGTCCTACTTTTCAAATGTTCATGGAAAATGATCAACAATGATCATGGGAAAAACATCAGTAAAATTACTAAGCCTGAAATTATTCAGGCTATAATTTTCGACATCCAGCTCAGTAAAATGCTGAAAGAATGACAGAGTTGTCAACAAACTGAAAAGCCTCAGAAATACATGTTAAAATTAATCTCTTGAATAGCTTTGTTCAGAGAAGAAATAAACACAACAGATATGGCGAATTGTTAGAGTTTGTAGAAATACACAGAACTCTATCCCAAGCTTATGCTTTTGTGACCAAAAGCGTATTTTCAAGTCAATCCATGCCTTTAACGATCTGGGCCACTCTGGAAAGTGTGGTTATAGTGCTGAGCAGAGCAGAGGCTAAGATATTGGGATAAAGGGAGGGCACCTTGCAAGACGCCCCATCAGCTGCTGAGAGCTTTGAATGTCACTTAGAGAGGAAGAGAGCAGATTTTCTAGAATAATGGATGGGGTAGCACCTTTTGATAAAGTGCTGAGTAAAGATGAAGAAGATGACTGTGGAAAGTGATGGTCTTCCTTCTGGATGTCCTTTATTCTTAGCCATACTACAGTCTAGCAAGGTAAAACTTCTAATCGCAGTAGCAAATATTTTTATAATCACAATAGCAAATATTTTTATTAGAATTTGTAATATGTTAGGCATCGTGCTGAATGCTTTATAAGTATCATCTCAGCTAATTTTCAGTGTATTCCTAGACCTCAAAGTTGGGTAGTTGCTTTGGCTTTCTTTTTCCTTTTCCTAAAAAATAATGGCTTTATTTGAAAAGCAGTAAAAATGTGTCATAAAATTCAGCCTTCTAGTGTTTTGAGATAGGATCTCGCTGCGTAGTCCAGGGTGAACTTGAATTTACTGTGTAATTCAGGCTGGCCTTGAACTCCTGGTGACCCTTCTGCCTCAGTCTCCAAAGTGCTGAGATTACAGGTGTGCACCACCACACTTGGCATAACATTCAACTTTTCTAAGAGATTATTTAGTGAAATTACATCTGTCTCCTCTTATCTCAGATTCCAATGTCCCTCCTTAGAAAACAATACTTTTCTTAAGTGTTCTTTCAATCATATTGTATGCTTCTTTGAAATATACACACACATATACTGTGTGAGTGGGTATGTTATATCCCTGTTTATTTATTCCAGAGTAAGCATATTGTATACGTTATTAGGTGCTTCTTTTCCTGCTTTATATGCTGGATAGGGTCCAGTGTGAGCCATATGTTTAATACTCTTGTTCTTTTCAGTATCTACATTAGGTTCCTTTGAGTGTCTGTGGCATGATTTTAAAAACCAGACCCATACTGGGGAACCACAGTTGTTTTTTTAGTTTTTTTTTTTAAGTTTATTGGTACAATTTAGGTGACATAATGATCACATTCATTATAGGGAATTTGTACCTGGATATGATATATCTTGATTCCTCTTTTTTTCCCCATTCCCTTACCCTTCTTTCAATCTCCCTACCCCTCCTTATTTACAAAGCTCCATTTTCATTTTATCATTCTTTGCTCATTTTTTCTTTCCCTTACTTCCTTTTCTCCTCCCACCCACCTTTTCTGTTTTGAAGAGTTACTTCCTGTTTCACAGTATCTATTTTACATTGTTGTTCTTATTTACATTTTCAGTTTCTCATACCAGCAAGATAATGTGATATTTACACACATAAGTCCAATTTATTTCACTTACGATTATGGTCTCAAGGTCCATCCAGGCCCAGTTTTTATGTCCAGATTGCTTCTATAAAGAGTGCTTCACTGGGTATCCTTGGGCCTGTGTCTTTGTGTGTGTAGTGCATGCATGCGTTTATCTGTAGCAAAATCTTGTCATAGGATTATTTTATCAAAGGTAAATGCATTTTACATTTAGGTAAATGCCATTAACTTGCCTCCCAAATAATTTATAATAATTTGTACTTCTAGAAGTTCCATTCATGATCTAAGTTCCCTCACACCTTTGCCAACAGAGTACTTGTGAGCTGTTGATCTTTGCTTACCTGGCATTTGAGGAACACACTGATCCCCACTCACCTGGTGATAAAATACTGTCTCATTATTGCAACACTATTTTCAGGTGTCTAAGCATCATTTCATATGTCTAAACCCAATTTTTATTTTTTATACAGAATGAATTTTTCATCTATATTCATTTTTCTTTTTAGATTCTTAAATGCATTTTTGTTGACTTATATGAATTTTTGTATATTAAAGAATTATCCCATTTTTATCCTATACTATTGACCATTTTTTATTTTTCTATTTTTCTTTTGGCTTTATTGTTTTTTTTTCCTCCAGAAACGCATGTACTATTGTAACTGTTGCTATTTTGACTATGAGAAACTAAATCTCAGTGGCATTCCGTAACTCAATCAAAAGAGAATTTGTACAAGAGCAATGCTTGTTCTCTTAATGGTCCTGCAGTTATCATTTGGACCCTTAAATTTTCTTCTTGCCTTGGGGGAAGCTGGCTGTTTCACATGTAACTTACGTCCTTTGCAGTTTTTAAAGATGAAGTTGTTCAAACCTCAAATCCCTGGCGATAGATATTCACCTTGATTTTTCTTATTACCTCAGGCTGTTGTTTCTTTTTTCTTTTGCAAAACTGTCTTTGTTGCAGGTTACTACTCTCCTTCTGGTCTCTCGCTAACAGTGTGATATCCATGTAACTTCCAGATCATTGCCTTTCTCTTTGTGCCAATTTGTCCTTAATCTTGATTCTTTCACCATCTACTTGAATGACCCTATGGACCATGCTAGCTCAGTAGCAGGACTTCTTATTGCCATGTGACTATAGCCATATGGCTTTTCTTGTTTTTCAAGACAGGGTTTCATTATGAAGTTCAGGCTGGTTTTGAGCTCACTATGTAAGTCAGGCTGGCCTTGAACTGTAATCCTGCCTCAGCCTCCCAGGTGCTGAAATTATAGACCTGCATCACCATGCCTGGTTTGAGCCATTCTTTCGTGTGGCTTAAGCAGTGTTTTTTTAGTGCTGATGTGTTTCCTGGTAATGTCCAAGATTTTATCATCATAAATAGAAGTATTTCTGAAATTTTAAAACAAATATGCATTCATCAGGCAGAAAACTCCCATCTTTCATTTTCCTTGTTCAAATACAATCCATTGTCTTCATGTTTACGTGGTTTTTTTACTCCTCTCCCGTCTTTCCTTCTTGGGACAGGAATAAGACTGCAAGCTGTCATTGTTCTTGTCATATTGAAAATATTTTCAATTTCCTTGCCCCTTTCTTTCACACTGGACCAACCCTGTCTTTGGGTGAAACCAGTTTCCCACCTTCTCCACAGGTGATCATCCTTACCAGAAAAAGTAACGCCACTGGGTAAATTATGATCGCCTTTTATATTAATGATCAAAAATTCCACTTAGAAATACATCCATACATAACACATATCTGATGCTTCACTGGTGGATACACTACTATCCTCTTGCTCCTCATATTTTCAGTCTGCTTTCCTTGGGTTGTCACCCCCACTCTTAGATTAGGACTCTACTTTATATGCCACTGAGAAAGAGCAGTCCAAGAGAGAGCCATCTCAGCTGATGCCCTCCTGTAGCCTCCTGTAGGCTCCTATAGGCTTCCAATTGCTGCACTGTCTTGCTCCAGTGACCCCCACTCAGGAAAGACCAGCCTTTACCTGCGTTAGTCCCTCTCTGAACTTTTTGGAGACCTCACACCTTCAATTGTCACCTCTTTCTTCATTGCAATTTCACCTTCTCTCTTGCATTATTTCCATCAGTATCCTATTCCTATTTTCTTTCATTTTATAAAGGATTCCTACTTTGTCCTTAACAGAGACAAGTAAGCCCTTGTTATGACCCACTTGGCCTCTCAAGGCCGTTTCTTAGAACTAGCTCCACAGGTTGCTTTCTCCCCTTGACTAAAAGCTACTCCATAGCCTGGCATCGTCTCATCTCCAGACCTTCCGCTCTGCTCTGGCTTACACACTGGCAATTCCAGGAGTCATCTGTCATAGCCCGACGTGATCTCTCAGTAGCCCATGTCTTTAGCTGATCACCTTGAGACAGTTCCTCTTCTCTGTGTATCAGTGACAGCTTATTAATTCTTATCTTCTTGTAATGACCCTCCTCTTCGGTCTGAACTAAAAATGTCCAAGTTTTCCAGGCTTTGATCTAGTGGTCATCCACTCCTCCTCCAAATCCTCCACACCCCTCCCTCTTTCTCTCTTCCTTCTGCTCCTCCTCTTGTGGCCTTTGTCTGTCTTTCTTTTCCTTTCTTTTTTCTGTCTTGTCTTTTCTCTTTTCTTTCTGATTCCTTTTCTTTCTTTCTTTTCCTCTTTCCTTCTCCTCTCCTCCTCCTTCTCTCTTTTTTCTTTTCCTTTCCTTGTCTTTATCCTCTTTCTCCCTCTTCTTCTCCTGAACTCCTTCCTTCTTTTTCTTATTAAGAAAAGCAATATTGGGTTTCAAATTATTTTTAGTGAGTTTGTCTCTCCCTCCCTGTCTGTCTTTCTTTGCTGGGGCTTGTACATACAGCTAAGCAGCTAAGCATGTTCTCTAACTCTTAATTATACTCTCAGCCCTGAGCTCTGAATTTTTCTCCATTTATTCAGTTACTATCTGAAATCATAAGTCTGTAATCATAATATAACAGTCTACTCAGAATATGTCCTTGGCTGTCGTTATCAGCTAGGCATATTATACCACAATCCATGCAGTTCTAACCCTGTACACCCAAGACATTCTTCACTCCATCCAGCAGGTCTGTCCAGTTTGCTTGGATAACATCTCACATCCATCTACTTTTCCCCTCATTCAAGCTTCTATCTTCTTTTGTGGACTAGTGAAATGGTCCCTCTTTTCCTTGTCTGTATTTCTGCTTCCTATGCATTCAATCTATTCTACATCCAGAAAACACAGCCAATCTTTGTTTAAAACAAACCAAAACTAAGCTATTTGAGTGCTGTGTTAAGTGATTTACACAGCCTATCTTACTTACTCTTTTAGTCATAAGATAGGGACTACTATTTCCCTTAGAGTGGTTAAGTAGTGTTCTCAAGGTCACACAAAAAGCAGATTGTTGAACTGAGATGGAAACCTCAGGTGTTTAACTTTAAAACCCTCCCTCTGAGCTGCAGGCAGCACTATTTCACAAAAGTGCACCATTTCCTTCCTCACAGCAGCTTGAACTCTTGTAGCATAATACTTCATCTTTTTTGCCTCTGGAGCCCTTGGAAATTACAACTGAATTTCTTACAATGGTGATCATCTGTTTTTCTGGCATTCAGCATCAAAGGGCATCTTGTTTTAGGCAGCTGAATTAGGACAGGCTTCTTGGGGCTTCGTGTGGAAGCCCGAACAGGCTCATTTAGATGATGGGATTTTCTTCACACTGCTTTATGATACTGTTGATGGAGATTCAGTGTGGCAAAAAAATTCCTGAAAGTACAGATGAGTTTAGAAACACACCACGGTGCTTCTGTGGAGACCACGTATTTACATACACTGTCTCTGCAACTGGCTGCTGAGCACCAACTGTTCTCTTAACTGTGAATCATAGTAATCAAATGTGCAGAGAGAGATCGCTGCCGTTATATGACATTTTCCCCTTGAAGGTCTGCACAGCAACAAGCACCTTTCCTCCTTTCCTCCCAGCCATCCGTCCTAGTCTGCCAGACTCATCTTTCTAAAACACAGCTCAGATCCAGCCAGCTCATGTTTAAATGTCAAATGTCTTCTCTCTGGCTGCCAACTGATTTTAGCATTCTAAACCTCTACGTTATGGTTCCAGTGCTATTTTCCCCAGGCTTTTCTCTGCCTAGTCCCTTTGTGCACATTATGCTGTCATCAGTGGATTAATTAGTTCAACCCACACAAGCTCATATTTTCTCACTTCATGTCTTTGTTCTCTTAGTTACTTTGAATGAAAACATTTCACCTTCCTAAAATCTGCACTTAAAAGTATTTAATGTGTGAAATCAAATAGCATAGTGTTTGGTAGACATTCTGGCAGAATGACTCTTCACTGTTCTTCATTTGTTTTCCTCATGGCATGAATTTTAGTGGAAGAGTGACTCAGGAAAGTCAAATGCAAGGACTGGGTGGAGGCTTAGGTTCCTAGGGAATTTGGTTAGTGGGAATGCAAGGCAGGGAGCCTGGGCCTGCAGGCCAGCTAGAGCCTCCCTGTGAGAAACAGAACTGAGGTGGAGGTCACATCGCCGATGATAGGGGAATCCAGCCAGCTGCCTGGCCAAGTAAAGAGAAATGAACAAGTTCATAAGGAAGAGTCAAGCCAGTATATGTTTTCATGGTGTCATCGGTACAGTCATAAATATCAAAAGGGAGTGATATAGGGGAAATAAATATAACTCCCAACCCGCTAGATGTCAGATATACTGAGTTCCCAAAATGGATGAATGAATTCTAAGGAACAACCAAAGTTAAGAGTAGGAAAAGTTTATTATTGAGAGAGACAGAGAAAGAGAGAGAGAGCAAGCAAGCTATTGAGTGACAGGAAGGCACCCAAAAGTGGGTTATCAATGTGCCCACTTCTTGAAGGAAGTTTTATAGAGCAAAATCATGAGGTGAACACAATGTGCATCAATACTATATGATCAACCAATCAGGTTACAAGTGTGGCCACTTAGGTAATATTGATCCAATGGGGAAGCAGGTCACATAGCAAGTGTACATGGAAAGAACAAAGACCTTCTTTAGGAAGGGATGCATCAGGGGTTCCTGGTCAGTAACCTGGGTGACTGATGTCTATTTAGACTTTATTGGACTAGGTGATGACCAACTGACTTACCCTCTGGGGAGACATGTAGGCCTGGTCATTCCCTCTTTATCTTGAGGCCTGACTTCCACCAGATGCGCCTCCTGTCACAACTGCAGTGTGTTCTCATCCTCTACGCTGACTCCCTTGAGGACCTAGTCCTGCCTGACTGCCTATATATTCCTGCCTGGCTTGGCTGTCTATAATAGGAGGAAGACAGAGATGCCACAGAACATGGCCACGGGGGTGATGAAAATCGGTAGGCATCAGCTCATGGCTGGAGCCAGCAGTGGGGCTGTGCACTGCGGACAGAGTGCTCAAATAATTTAGGTGGGTTTTTTTGTTTTTTTAAAAACAAAGTTCACTGTGTCTTCCGAATGGAGAGTAGATTGAGTGAGAAGAAAGGAGAAATGTGGAGAAGAGAAAGGAGGCTGTGTCACTAACCCACAAAAGAAGATGGAAGACTGAACACAGGGAAACATGGATGGAGTTGAGACACGGTATTCGGGCAAACTGGACATTGGGTGGCTTGCAAGGCATCGAATGTCCTGAGGTCAGAAGCAGTTGGGGTTGAGGTGGAAGTAAGAAGCACTCTTCCCAGACTTTGCTGCTAAATTTTCCTTTACAAGCATCTCATAGAAGAAAAAGAGGCTGAAGTACACAGGAACCATTGTGGGCTGCACTTCTGCACTTGTATCCCTTGTCGTGCCGGCATCACCAGCGACGTTCATTACCTCTCCGAAGCTGTCTCATTAGTAGTTGCATCATGAAGGGGGAGGAATGGCCCCTCTACTTTAGGATATAGACAGCTCTCTATGAGCTCTCGCCTGCAGTGACAGAAATGACAAGCTTGGTTCTGACAGCATCAAAATGTATGCATCTGTCATACAACTTTAAACTTGAGTCCCATTACCACACTTCGCTCCGTGTAGAATACTGTAACATAAAAAAATTTGTAATTGCCCTGTCATTGACACCATGGAAATACAGTATTATGTTAAAGGAGTTATTTTATAGAAGGTAAACATTATTATCATTGTGATAATTGTTTTAGAATTGCATTTAAAATACACAAAAAGACTTGCCTTTTTGGCTTGGTGGGAATACGATAGTACACAACGGCTCTGTACAATTCCAGGCAGCTTCCCTAGAAAATTACTGTGACAATGTTCCCTGTACCCTTTGTGGATTTCCATTGTTGCTATGGTGACTTCCAGGCAGATGGCATTGAGAAATCTTAGTCTTAGGAAATGCTTGGTGTTCTTTATTTATTTGCATAGTCGAGGTAGCTAGAGTTGGGGCTCTGTTCTGAGACTTTCCTGAGTTCTGTGTAACAAAATTGGAGCTAATTATAATGGTTAATCCATTACCTATATTTTCTAGTCTTTCTGGGTAAAGGCTTTTTTTTTTGGTGTAAAATAAACCAATATGCCATTCAATCAAGAATTTGTTATATAATGGAGTGACTGTAGCAGTACCTATTGATAAACAGTTGTTTGGAGGCTAAAACAAGATAACGAACACATTTCAAGCATGGTATTTCAAGCTCAAATGTTAGCTGTTAGATGGTTTGCTTGATTTATGGATTAATAAAATTGGATCTGGGCTGAGTGGGGCAGGGATGAGAGTCTGGCTCTTCCAGCTCTGGATGAAATGGTGACTTTCTGGGAGAGCTCTGCTGGAGTATCAAGCAATAAGGGCACTGTGGTCATTTCCAGATGCGTACCATTTGTTACTCTGGGTACTAGGAACCTGCTCATCATCTCACTGTGTTTGGTCCCCTTCATCTTCTGATGGTGCAGGAGCAGAGCGTTTGTGTCTCTGCCTCCTCTCCCAGTACTGTAGTCGGGAGAGCTTGACTGCAGGTCTCTCATAGACCCAGAGAAGCCAGCAGCACTCTGCAGTGTGTTTTTCTGTGTGGCAGTTTCAGAGCACACATTCCGGAGTGAGACCACCTCATTCCCATTCCTAGCTCCACTATGATTAAACTTGTAACTGTAGATAAGAACTTGACCACATAGCGTTTCAGATTTCTTAGTCTACAATATGTTTAGGTATGGAAATTAGAGGAGGTATTTGTGCGCCATGCTTGTATCACTCTGGTACCTAAAATTAATCTGGTACCTTCTTAAAATGTTTATACATTCCGTTATTCATTAAAATATTTATTGAGTGCCTAGCATGTATTTAATATGACTCTTAAGTATTCTGGGCACAGTGAAAAAAAAATCTAATGCTTGTGAAACCTGTATGCTACTGGAAGAATCAAACAACAAAGAAAACAAATAGATAAATCCCAAAATTTCAAGATGATGTGAAGGATGGAAAGTGACTAGGGCAGTGTTAGAAAGAGAGAAAGAGAGAAAGAGAGAAAAAGAGAAAGAGAGAGAGAAAGCAGCAGCACTGCTGAGTGGGGACCAGCCTTGGGAAATGCTTACACTACTCACGTGCAGCCACAACTGATGCAGTGCAGGAATGAGCTCGATCTACTTAAAGACAAGCTAGCAATTTGGCATCGTTTAGGTAGATGATGGGCTGGGAGGGTGATGAGAAAGACAGGTAAGGAACAGTTTATGTAAGGGTTCTAGGACTGGGACCCTTAAGACCCTGGGGTCTTCATATAGTGGGGATGGAGAGGGGGTTTTAGAGAAAGTAACTCAAATTGATGTTTTCTTTTTTTCCTAGTAGCTCAGTCTATGGCTCAGGGGTGGACTTCGGGGGATGAAACTAAAAGCTGAATAACATAAAGCAGTTACCGTTTGTTCATGTGTGTGAGCTCCTCAAAGGTAGCTACTTATTTCTTTGGTCTCCAGTTTTGAAATGTAATAATAAGTGTCAGTTGGACGAAGGAATCAATTGAATGAATCAAGAGTGTGTTTAAGTGCTAGGTCGAGTCTGTGCCTTGTCTGCTATTCTTTGCAGGGAGGGTCTGTGTCACATCCTAAAACCTGAACAAATCTAGCTGTTTTCTGCCAATAATATAAGTTAATTGAGTGTTTCCAAAGTCACTGCTATAGTCTGGATATGGTTTGTGAGTCCCCCAATTTGTGTGTTAGAGGCTTTTGGTCCCTATAGTGTTGTATTGGTGTATAGTTGTATTGGTGGTGTGGAACCTTTAAGAGGCAGAGGGTAATGGGAGGTTTGTGGGTTACTGAGGACCCCACTGCAAAGGGAATAAGGCAGCTGTCCAGAGAGTGAAAGCATCTAAAAGCCCGAGCCTGGCCCCAGCCAGCCTTCTCTTCATTTAGGGTCAAGATGTGACTGATGGTTCCATTCGCATGTCAGCCATGACCATGTTATGTCACCATCCTCTGCCCTTACCAGAGACCAAGCCCATGGCCTCACTCGACTTAAACTTCAAATCTCAGTGGTTGGGGATATAGGAAGGACTGAGGTTCAAGCCCCAGCATGGCAGAGCAAAAGCAAACAAGAGGCTCCACAAAACTTTAACCCCCCCTGAGCTGTTAGTCTGTCCGAGGTATTTCATTCTGGAGCAGAATTGGCTGATACAGTCACAACTATGTCAGAGGGCTGAGAAAGAATCCTGTGTCTCCTGCTTTCAGCTTCTAAGCTTTCAAGGTTTGAACTTTGTAATTTTAAAGTGTTGCTTTCTATGGGATGCAGTTGGCCACATGAATTATGCTACAATAAGATTGGCTTTTGCATAACATTAAAAGCACTAGTGTGTTCATTTAGTTAAATAATATCTTTAAGAATGGAGTAGATGGAGTTGGGAGACTTCTCAAGTAAGTCATCCTGCCCAAGACTGAACGATTAGCTTTGAGTTGAGAATGGACTCTCTATCCAGTTTGTAATCAACACCCACTGACTTCTTTTATTTGGTTAAGTTTATATCCAGGGCTCAACCTTCCAAGCTGCATAAGGGAAATTCTTAGTTCTGCAAGTCTTCATTTACTTTTATAATAATCACTTTTATCAACTTTGTTTTAATAAATTGGTCCTAATTTAAGATAAAACCCATCCTGACTTTTAAGATAGTCAGATTTAAATGTAGATTGAAAAAAAAAATCTTGAATGAAAGAGAAAAAAGAATGAATGACAACTGAACTGCTGAGCCTGATGGAAGGATTTTTACCTGAAGATAGAACTTGACTTTGGCAGCGGGGGCAGCAGAATGAAAATACTCTTTTTTCTTATAGCCAAGAGTGAAACAATTAGAATCAACATTTTTATTAAGCTTCAAGTATGGAACTAGGTATGAAGAGAAAATTTTATGTTCATATCCTGAAATATTTTCTAAAAATCATTTTTCTTGGGTCTCTTTAGGTTATGCCTAAAAATTTTAATGTGTATGTTATCTGGAGATAAGAGAAAAATGAAAATATTTCATTAGTTACTAGTGTTATAAATTTAAGCCGATTGTCAAATTCACAAAAAGATATATGTATTCTCTATTTTCATTATCATACTGACAAGTGTTATCATTATGTATGAGTAAAACATAAATCTTTTGAAGCCAAGAGCCTCTCTGTCTTGCCTTAATATTATTTATGAGCGTTTCAAACTTGATGTCCTGTGAAATTGTTTGGATGTGAAAGTATTTTTAATATCAAGGTTGACTGCAGTAGGAAGAAAGCACTAGAGAGGATGCCAAACCCAGACACCCTGCTTTTTCTTATATTAGGGGTCGGAAAATTAGGGTCTTGTGTCACGTCTAATGTGTTGACTATTTTTATAAATAAAGTTGCACTAGAGCACAGAAATACTTGTTTATTCGTTGTCTGTGGTTATTTCCATGCTACCGTGGCAGAGAGGCTGTTTACTACCTGGATCTTTATAGACAAAGTTTGCCAGTCAGTGCTTTAGATGCAGAGTTTGTAATTTGTTTGCCTTTAATTTGAAAAAGTATATTTATGTTTAGCACTGATCTATGCGTGTCCTAGTGGGTGAGACTGTGTGTGCGTGCATGCATGTGTCTGTGTTCTTATGTGTCTGTCTGTCTTTCTGTCTGTCTCGAATATTTGTATAGCTCCAGTAATGCCTGCATTCTGGATTTTATATACCTGGCCATAGGAATTTTGATTACCATGGCCATACCCCAGGGGACCTGACCAAGAGTATTTGTTCCCAATATGAATGACAGAAGTCTGGGCAAAACAGTGCTCTTGATCAAAGTAAATTGGTGTTGGCAGATATCTTTGCATCTTTAGATCTGTGCTTAGCAGTAAGTCATCTCGTTAATTTTCACAGTTACCACGCAGTGACGTAGAGTTTCATGCAAGTGAACAGAGGAGAAGGGAAGTTATTTGCTTAAACTAATAAATCTAGTGTGTGAGTCCAGATTTAAACCTGAATTTGGCTCCAAAACCCAGAAGATGTCCTTTCTCCCTCCACTTTGGGCCTCTTTCTTGATCAACTAGAATGAGCCAGGGAAATTTAACAGATTTGTATTGATAGCAACAAGTCATTTTTCTTCGACCTCACGCTGTCGTCTGCTGCATATATGGTCAAATAAATACCATTTTATTTTAGTTGCAATGTGAGAGAGTGTTAGTTTCTTAGCACAGCCTGCTATTCATAGCTCATGTCTAATTTTTTAAAAGTGTATCTTGAAAATGGTTGTAGAGGGCAATTTTCATGCTTCTTGGGAGATTTGGAACATTTTTTAGGTAGAGTGAGCCATTGGCCCCCTCAGAATTTTCATCAGCATGCAATTTTTCAGGGGTACAAAGTCCTTCAAAATGCCACAGCTAAAGGTTGTTGGGGGCATAGGGAATTCAAGATCAATTATATGGGTAGCCTGCTACGATTTATCATCTGAAGATAGCATCTATGTGAATTTAAGGAGAGGGTAGTCAATATCACAGTACAGAGATAGGGCACAGCCAGTGTAAGGGTTTAAAGATAAAAAGGGAGAAGCGAAGCTTTCCTGCTGCCTCCTCCCATGGATGAAGGATGGAAAATAAAAATGCTGCAAGTGTTAGCTCTATTAACACGAGTTTTCAGAGCTAAGCAGTGTTAAGGAAAGAAGTGTCCGGTTGGAGTACCGTAACCCAGTGTTCTGTCGGGGCCAATAGCAGAATCCGGTGTACTGGACTATAAAAATAAAATAGTTTAGTTAGCAGCCAAAGGGAAAGGAGTTTAATTATGTTAATATGTCTCATTTTTTCCTCTCATCTTCAAGACATGTAAAAAGGCAAGTATAAAAATAACCAAGTGTAATCCCTTGAAATTCATCTAAAATATGAAAATTATTAAATGAAATATCAATTAGATTAGAATGAAAAATCATGGTGGATGAATCTCTTCCCAACTTTGGAGCATGTTACCCCTCTTTTAATGGATTCTTCTCATCACCATACGATGTGAGCTGTAAATCATACCCCAAAATCTTCATGGGAGTCTATATGTGTGTGGATAACTATATACATTTTGTCAGAAACAAAACCAGTTCTGAGACAAATTTAACAAACGTTATTTATTGATAACCTTGTGGCAGGGGAATCCATCAGCCACGATGTTTTATTTTTGCAGGGCTTGACCACACTAAGATTTATGGAGTAAATGAAGGAAAGGCCATGACCGTCTTTGATTAGGTGGGATTCTTGGGAGTGGGCACACTTTCTGATCTGAAGTGAGAACATTGGTAGTTCCCACCTGGTTCACTGCAACGGATCAAGCTAGGCACTTTGGGATATTTCAAAAGAAGGAGGACAGTTAAGAGTGAGGGTTTTCCAAAATGTGTAATTGCTACTGTAAATAAGAGAGGAAAAGAAAGTGCTCTTTTCCTGTAAAGGATATAATTGCATGTATGTTTAAGTGTGTAAGATGAATGACCATATTACTGTATTTGTGTTAGATCATGGAGCAGAACTGTCAACAGTCTCATTGCTTGAATGTGTACTTTGTATGTTTTAACTTTGTAACTTGAACAACTATTTCCAACATGACAGTATGTAAGTTATCAAGTAATGACTTCTCAGTATTTTTTGTTCTTTTCTTTTTTTTCCCCTTGGAATCTTGTATTGTTGCTCCCCTTTTTCTATTTTGTTTGTTTTCTTTTGTTTTAAAATAAAATAAAAAAAAAAAAGAGTGAGGGTTTTCTGTGGCCGGCCATTTCCGGAAATGAGCATGGGCTGCTTTTACCCCCCTAGATTGTCATAGTGGTCTTTCTTGGTTTGCAGGGGGCTGTTAGACAAGGCTTTTTCTCAGTGTGAATTTTGTCTGTTGTAGTGGTAGAGGGGACCAATTTGCATGGACCACTGTATATTTTTGAGCCAATTCTTTTCAGCTCTTATTGAAATTCAACTTCCATTTTGATATTTTCTGCAGTTGGAGATGTACAATGGCACGCAAAATAAAAAGATCCCACAAAGAAGAGAAATGGTCAAAGGAGGAGAGTTAAATATCCCATAAACATTGGTCTCTGCTGGGTTTTAAAGGCTAGTTTATCTCTCCACCAATCAACGGCATCCTTTGTTGGCATGAGTGTTAGTCAGGAGGTTATGGTTAACAACCCTCTTGGAGGGTAAGCAAAATGCAGCCTTGACATGGAGTGTAAATAATGGAAAAAGGCATTGGGCTTCTCTCTGTTTATGTTCAATAGTTATTTCTCTAGGTCTAAAAGGTAGTTTTGCTGTATTGAAAAGACTATTCATGTTGATGGTTGCAGTGTATTTCTGATAAACTACAATGAACTTGAGGTCAGGGAGTCTAGGATTTGGCTTCATCTCTTGTTCGCTTCCAGCCATGTGACCTTTAGTTCCCGGAGCCATCGGGTAACTTGAGCAAGATGCACTCCGGGGAGGTGAGAGCGATTCCAGGCATGCAAAGGGGTCTGTGTAAACCTTGGCTTTCTCAACTTGTTCACTTTCCAAAGAAATGTATTCATTTTAATATTCACTTTAGATAAACAAATTTATGAATGTGTTGGTTGAGGGATCTTTTCCTACTTGGTGGAATTTGAGTAAAAGGCAAAACCTCTAGCTTTTTGGTAGGCAAATGACATATTGTCACCCAGATAGAGGACATGTTCTCTTCTAACCAAGTCTGCTTTTATCAGGTACAGTCTCTTTATGAATGTCACATCATTGAAAGTACTGAAGCTTCAAAATAAAATAAACTTGAGTTTGAACCCTGGCCTTATCCCTTACTAATGATACAGTTTCTTAAGGGAAATGTTTTAGCTTTTTGAACCTTTATTTTCTTTGCTGCAAGGGGAATATGCCTTGCAGAATCATGTAGATTAAAGCTAATGAATGTGTGTTTTCTAGAACATGCTAGGTATTTGATAAGCTGTAACTACTTTTCTATGATATATGTCATAGTCCAGGCAGCATTAGGTGTTCATTCTTGCTAAACTTTGCCTCACTGATAGATACCCCTTCTCTGAAGACCTCTTCTAAAGCAGGAAAATGCATCACATTACTTAGTAGATTTTTATCCTGATATTTAAACAGCTTAGATAAAGGTCCCAGAGTTTTTTTCTTAATGTTATAAAGTATACCTAGAGAAATATTTAGCTAGTTGAGAACTGACCTTCTTATAACTCTGGCTTAAATACGTTAGTTGTATGAGAGAGGAGTTTAGTGAATAAATGAGGTTCTTCCTGAAGTTGATAACAAAAGCTCAGAAGCATAAATAGAAGTGGGTTGGTATCTTATGGAAGTTCATGTTAATCTCTAGGGGGCAAATAGTGTAGAATTTTGGATCAGTTTCCAATGAAGATACTAAGCAGTAGGAAAAGTAGTCATTGTCAGGCCAACTCTTATTTATTCCTCTAATTCTCGTTTTTACTTTAATAGGTAAGATATTCATCATAACTCTCATATGTTACTATATTTATTATTTATGCACCCACCTTTCCTTCCATCTAATTAGTTATTCTCATTTGCTTATTTTCAAATGCCTTTTAACCCACATTTGATATTAGCTAGTATTTTTGATGGAGGCTAAGGATAAGCAAGGTAAGAAGGTTCCTATGTTTGAGGAAAGCAGACCAGCAGGGAGTAGGCACATGCGCAGATGATGACCATACTATTTAAATTTGCAGAAGTTAATTTTATAAAAATCAGAAAGTGGCGATTTCCGATCTCCACATGGCGGTTCTTCTACTAGGTTTGAACAAGTTAGGGGTATGGATGCAGTGTGTCATGGGTGATCTAGTGGAAGGATGGAGAATTGCACGTGGAGACTTTCTTGTGTTGTGCCATAGACAAGTTTAGAAGGATGATAATGCATTTGCAGAAAGGACAGGTTAGCAGAGTATCGCAGTTTGGGTGTGCATCGTGAGAATTGACAAGGTGATCTGATTTGTTTTTCCTTTCCTATGCATGATATTTACGGAGCCCCTTCCTTGTTTTTGTGGCTCATGTCATGTCGAGTGTACTTGCGGACTAAGCCGTAACCCTGCAGCCTCATCAAGCCTTTCACATCGTCTCAGCTCATCCGCGGTGACCACGGTAGCCCAGTGTCTCTCAGCGCCATTGTCCTTGCGCACCGTCCCCACCTCCAGGGTTTTTGTTACTTGTCCCCTGGTAGAGCTTATGCCCACTTCTATCTCGTGTGTCCTTTGAGCTAAGTTTTCTTTCTTCCTGCCCTTTTCCCTCCCACTGAGCTGTGTTCTCTGGAACTCTCCTTGCTTTGGTAGAAAAGGCTCCCTGCTCTTGGGCTCCTGGAATCCCCCAGGGAGCAGCAGTCTCAGAGGAGGCTGCTTTGGACCCCGGAGGCAGCATCAGCTACTTAAAGACAGCTTTGATGCTCCTGGAGTCATTTCCTCCTTCCTTATACAAAATAATTTCTCTGTGGAAGTCTTAGCCATTCATTCATGACTCCATTCTAGTTACTGTCAGTGACAAAAGTCCTAGCCACTGCCTTTCCTTCACTGGGTGCTCAGGCTGCAAATTCATGCAAAGCTGTCTCGTGATTCCAGGCCAAATCCCAGCCAGAAACATTTTTACTTTTGTGACTGTAGTCATCTTCACTCCCATGCTACTTCCTGGTCTCTTGTCATTGCTTCAGTTGTCTATTCCTAAAATCATGAGCTCTGATAGACTGATCTCCAGGCAGGAACTCCCAGATCTGAGCTATCATGTTTTCATTCCACTTATCAACCCACCATAGCCAGACTTCTATGCCCCTTCTACCAGTGCTGTTCTTAACATGGTCACTGCACGCTCTCCTGATCCCTGATCACGCTCTCAGATCCCTCCTTCAAATTGCGTCCTTTGTGTGAAGTCACTTTACAGATGGGGGCATTTCAATCGCTGCATTGTTTCCTGTGATAATCTCCTTCCCACTTCCCAGTTCCTACCTTCTTCCTTCTCTTTTATGATGTTCTGAACCATGCATGCCCTTTCATAGATGCTCCTCACCTGTCTATGACTTTTCCCTGCATGTTTTCTTCAAAGTACCTTCGGCATATCCGTGTCCTCCTCTGTGCATGTCTGTCTCTCCTGTTCACTATGGGAGCCATGATCAAACCTGCATTGTCTCCGTACCTTCACCAGCATCATTCCTGGACAGCTGAGCTCCTGAGGGCAATATGAGCACCCAAGGGCTCAAATGGGGACCAGGGAAGCAAACTGCCCTTCAGGAACTCATAGTGAGAACCCCTACCAGGCCAGCTGCCCCATTCAAGGTAGGAGAATCATATGTGGAAAGACCAATGGAGGTTCCTGGTGGGGCACTTCAGAGATCCCTGATGGTAACATATGATAAAAAAGCAGGTTCTCCTGGGGTGTAGGTATGGGAGGAGAAAGAAGGGGAAGAGGAGGAGATGGAGAAGGAGGAGGGGAAAGAGGAAAAAGAAGAGAGGAAGAGAAGGAGGTGGCTGCTGTCATTAGTCGGACTCTGGCCCTACTTTCTTCCTCTAGCGTCTTTTCCAAGTAATTTTTTATGAATGCCATAAGATAATACGTATCACTTATTTCCTTTTGTCTCCCCTCTGGTGTTTGTGTGTAGGGAATACATCTTAAAATTGTAAAATAACGTGTCCAATGTCAGTGGATACCAAAAATCAAGGATGTTGGTACTTTTTAACCTCCAGGAATCTTTTTTATTGTTATGTCAGAAACACTTTAAATTTATTTTTTCCCAAAATTTGTTCATTTACCAAAGATAGCATGACCAATTTATCTTTATTATCAGCCTTTTATGTATTCAGGAATCTCATATTGTGCCATCATTGCTAATCAAAGGCAAATGTTCTGAGTTTTTAAATTTAAGAGTTTTAATTTCTTTCACAATTTACAGGGCAAAGACAATAAAGAGTATGTAAGTGGGTATGCACATGCAGACACACACAGACACACATAGACACACACAGACAGACACACACACAAACACACATACTCTAAACAGATCAGGCTTCAAATAATCCAAGCAATAGTAACTGGGCTCAGGCAGGGGACAAGAAGAACCAGTTTGTGTGAGCAAGACGTGCAGCCTTGCTTTGGGGAACTGTGGGGCGAGGAGGAGTGGATGATGGCTTTGTCTCTGATGGACTCTCAGCCTGGTCACGGGGTGAGCCGGGGTGAGCCCTGGGGGGTCAAGGCACTGAGGGTAGCAGACACTGGCTTTCACTTAGATCTCCGGGGCCTGTGAGGCAGGTGAGAAGGCTGGAGAACCTGTCGGGAGTGACTGCCTTTGAACTGAAACAGACAGAGAAGCCTGGCAATTATATACCATGTTCCACGTCCTGTCCAACTAAACCTCTTGACAGCCATTATCCTTCAGGTGGGGAAGCCCAAGTCCATAATTATCATGTAAGCTGTCATCTACTTCCAGAAAGGAGAAATACAGGACTGTGATTGGCCCCCTTCTAATTCTTGAACACATTTACAAACATGGAATTCATATGCTGTATAACTTATGATGTAAAGGGTATAATTTTTAATATGTTATTTCACAAACTGTGATAGAACTATACATATTTATATACAACATAAGATTTATCACTGTGACCCCTTTAAAGGGACATTTCAGTGGCAGCAGTAACAATCACAATGTTGTACAATCATCTCCTATCAATGAACTGTTTTTAAAGCCCTTTCGTCACATTAGCTGGGTGGGCTGGTGTGTGCCTATAATTCTAGCACTTGGGAGGCTGAGGCAGGAGGATCACTGCAAGTTCGAGACCAGCCTGGGCTACAAAGTGAGCTCAGGGCCAGCCTGAACTGCATAGTGAGACCCTGTCTCAAAAAGACCAACAAAGAAAGCAAACAAAAAACCCCTTTTATCACCCCAGACAGAAGCTTTGTACCTTTTAAGCAATAGCTGGCCATACCTCCCTCTCTCTGTAAGCCCTGGAGTCCCCCAGTCCTTGGGAAAACCCAATTTAGGCTGGAGGGACAATGGAAAACAGTTGATGTTTCATCAGAAACCTAAACATCGAATTACCATCTGCCCTGACAACTCCGTTTATAGATAGGTGCCCGCAGAACCGGACACAGGTACTATACACCCCTAGTTTTTCCAGGGAGTCATCTACACTGGCTGCAGAATGGATGGTTCTCATTTTCCTTGTCATCCCAGGCATGTGCAGACCTGAGCCTCTACTTTTTCACAAAGCTTTCCTCCGTTCCATTTTCCTCTTCTCACGCGTTAGACGTCACTGTAGACGGAGACCGTTCAGGGTAGCGCAGTGCTTCTTGTCCCTCCATCATCTTTCCTCTAAGGAGTCTTTGGGACATGTTTTCTCCCTTGACATTTTAGTACCGCAGAGCCCTAGCTGTGTGTTGGAGAACCGCAGAACTCCATAATATCTCTGACCCACCCATACCACCTCCTACTGGGTGTTTCACCTCGTCATAGGTGACCTCACCCTACTGAGAGGGGGGCAACCTGGGGTCTGCCTTAGCTTTTGTTCTTTGGCTCTCACCTGTTGTGTGTCAAGGGTCAAGTCCTTTAGTCTCTCTGTATCTCACTTTCTTCATCTGTAAACATGGGAGGCTGAAAAGCAGTGCCTACTCAGGAAAGTTATAATAAGGGCTAAATCAGTAAATAATGGGGGGAAGAAATAGCTCTCAAAAAGCACTTTACAAGTGTTTGCTATTGTTCAGAAGAATCCTTCCCTTTAAAAAGGTGGCTTCAAATCCATTGAACAGTGGAGACACTGATTTTCTGCTGTGTCCCAGTTTTAGGATGGTGTGGTCCATTCCCTCTTTGGAATTGTTTTCAAAGGGAAGTAGGTTGGGTTAAGATGTCTTTGTCTGTCCTCTCCATCTATTCATTTCTGTTTGTTTGCTGATATTGGGGGTTGAGCCCAAGGAGCGATGGGCTATGTATGTCACCAGCCCTATTTTCTACTTTTTAATTTAGAGACAGGGTGGAAAAGACGGAATGGCTTTCTTGAGCCCAGGCAGTGTTCCTTAACTGCCTGCTTGTAGGTCCACAGCCTCCTGCTTGTCTATATAATTCAGAGTCTGACATTTGATGTGACATTGTAGTGAGTCACTTCTGAACCTCCAGGACCAAATCATTTATTTTTAAAAGATTAAAGCTTGTGCATTTTATTTCAACTGCTTGGCGGAAGTAGGGAATTAATAACTTGACCAAGTGACTATAGGAAATTGATATTTAATTAATCAAGGAAGGTGGATATTCTTGGAGAAGAAAATTAAGTTAGCTTTGTAGAAGGCCAGAAAAGAATGGATGCAACAGGTAGAAATTCTTTAGAACCATCATCTATCTGGTTGATCTCTTGTGCCCACATGTATCAGTCCGTATTTTACAAGAGAAACAAATATAACATAAGATATACCAATGTATAGGAAATTACAAGATTGTTTTGCAGTGATTAGCCACAGAGTTAAGTGAGGGAGCATGCAGAGGAGGTCTGCACACTGGGGGCTGAAGGATTTGGTCCAAGGTCTGGAGCTTACTTCAGGGTCCATGCAAGTCCGTCAGGCTGATAGATCTATGCTAGGAGGCTGAAGGAGCTGAGGCAGAAGGAGTCTGAACCAGAAGCCAGGAGATAACCTCCAAGCTCCTCTGAAGAACAGAGGCAGATCTCTCCTTCCACATTGCCCCTTTGTGCTGTCCAGGTGATGAGCCGCCCCCAGGTGGGTCCTCTATACCCTAGGATGTAGAATCGCTGAGTTGACTTAGTTAGACTTCTAAACTTCTCGAATGGACACAATCAATCAGCCATTATACTGCACAAAATAAAAATGTTAGTACCTATGTGGTGCTAATAAAGATGAAATGAATCAATGTATGTAAAAATCTTAAGGCTATGCCTGGCACAAAGTAGTAATCAATTAATGCTACCCATTATGGTAAGAAAGAATCACAACTAGAGACAAAGGAGATAAAAATGGTACGGTAGATTGACAGCTGGTGATCATTTTGTAACAACCTGTTGAACTGAGTCAGTCTTCAGGTGGGTGCTGGGTATAGATGACCTGCCTGAAGATTGTTTCCAACATAAAAAGGAGAACTGGAGAGGAAGAGGTGTTGGTTCTCCTGCTGCCATTGGTTCTCCTGGAGGAACTTACTGAGCTCCTTTCCTGATGTGAACTTGTCTGTTCTCATTGTCAGAGGAACTGGGGACCTTGTTGTCACTGAGAATGTCTGTGGTTCACTTTGGAGTAGCTCTGGTCTTTACTTTGAGCATTGCTTGCTGGCTCCAGAGGGCAAGAGGGTATGCTATTCCAGGAAAAGCTTGTCACGCTGGCTTCCTGATCTTTTAACCTGCTGGCACAGATTTTCTAGTTTCCTCCACTGATCTTTGGGTCTTCCCAGTGCAGATCCATGAAACATACTTGCATGAGACATTTGGGATGTATGTCTTCAGCTGGGCTCATGCGAGGCCTTGCCATGGGACGTGGGCTTTCAGCTGAATTTTTTGGGGTCTTTAGTATGTGGGCAGATTTCCTGCACTGTTTTGTATTTGACTCTTTGGGTGATTATTATAAAATAATTTATAAGTTACGTGTCCTGTATTAAATTGTTTTCCTTGTAAACCCTGACTACAGCAAATGGCTTCCTTGGTTTTATTTTCTTCCATCTCATTGATTTTTTTAGTGACTGTCCTTTGTTTTTGTAAAGTAAGAACACTATCAGGTAGAGGCATCTTTCTTTATCAAGACTCAAATCGAATGCCCTCTTCTGAGTGAATCACTGTCATCACATCCATTGGAATTAGCCTCTGTTCTCCTAGGAGAACCTGCACTGGGCATTCTCAGTCCATGGTCATGTGACCCCTCCCTCCTTGCTGAGCATGGGCTTTATGAAGGCACAGATCCTGTCCCACTGACATCTGGAACCTTTACTGGTTGAGGTATTTAGCTGTCTTTCAGTAGGTCTTGAATTTATTGTTCAAGTTGTAGGGAAGACAAAAACTCAGTGTAGCTTTTACTTTTTCTGGGTGTTCCTTGACTAATGTGAGTTGTAACACATGCAAAAACTTGGATCTCTTGGATGCCCTGGTTGTGTTGTCACTGTCAGCTGAGGTGGAGCTCAGACACTGACAGAAGTAGGTAGGCCGCACTGCAGCTCGGGGCAGAGGCAGAGTCAGTCGCCCTTGTCTCTATGTGTTTTTTCTTGCAGACACTCGGTAGCAGTTTATGGTCTCCCTTGAAGTTCACCAGAGCTAGGGTGAAAACAAAGTCACAGGATAAGGTTTTATGCTGCTTTTCTAAAGGCATTGTGCTAAAATGCCAAAGGCACAAAAAAGATGTGTTTCTTTATTGACAGTGTTTGATTCTGAAATTGAACCCAGCAGGGGGAGAAATATCTTGTCCTGAATCCCCAAATATCTAACATAACTATGTATAGAAAATTCTTAAAAAATATCAGCAACCCAACAGTCTAACTTGAAAAGTATGTCATTTTCTGTCTGGTCTAAGAAGACTTCCTTGGTATTCATGGGATGACCGAAACATCCTTCTGAGTTTTTGTTCTGAAAATATTTGATCTGGCAGGCAACAAGCTAGTTTGACATATATGTTAAAAGATGATGTAAAAATCCATTTCATCAGAAAACTGAGTACCTGAGAGGGCTATTGTATGACTCATCTATGGCTGCCATAGTGAAGTACTGTAGACTGGGGGACTGAAACAATAATTGATTTCTTACAGTTTTGAGTTCGGAAGTGTGAAATCCGGGTGCTGGCACAGTAAGGTTCTGGAATGGTTTTCTTCCTGGTTTTCCAGTAGTCACCTTCTTCCTGCTTTCATATGGAGAGAAAGCAAGGGCAAGAATAAGTTCTCTGGGGTTTCTTCCTGTACGAGCACTGATCTACATCATGAAGATCCTGGCCCTTTCTATATTATGAATAAAATAAAACAAAATTTCATAACAATGTAATAAGAGAATAACAATAGCTAATATTCTATATATCATCTTCTAGGCAGGTACTCAGTGTAGAGGAAATGGACAAAAAGGATTACTTCTTTCAAAGAAGAAACAGATAATAACACAAAATTTTCTTTTGAATATGCTTCAACTGGTTTGAGAATAGCTAGTGTGGGAAATAATTTGAATTTTTCCCTACTTCCTATTTATCTATCTTCTAGTGTGAATTTTATCTGTATATCAGTGTCTCTGTGTCTTATTGGAGAGAGAAAGACTCTCATATAAGGAAAATGATGTAATATTTAAGCTTGTATGTCTGACTTATTTCTGTTAACATTATGTTATCCAGTTGCAAACATTTACCAATGAATTACCCAAGTTTATCTTGCTTTATGGGAAGTTGTAATCCATTGTACCTACCACATTTTCCATATCTGTTCATCTGTTAATGGACATAGAGGCTGTTTCCAAGATCCAACTATTATAAAACTTTGCTACTATAAACACAAGAATGCATGTATCCCTGTAATAGAGTGGTTTTAAATCTTTTGAGAAGATACATATATTTCTGGATACTTATGGTTTGTCTAGTCTTGATTATCTCCCAGTGATTTGATCTCTCAGTGCCATCATATTAGGAAGTAGGGCTTCAACATGTAAATTTTGGAGCAACACAATTCAGTACTTAGCAGTTATCTAATCATTTCCTTAGGGGGAAAATTGGTTCTGAAGTTTTCAGGTTATCTAGAAAGATCAGATACGTAGTGTACAATGAGAGGCAGGATTACAGTGTGAAGGGTGCAAACTCTGGAGCCATGCTGCCTAAATTGATACCCTGGAAAAGGAGGCCGACTTCCTCCTTATTGGCCTTTGATGATTTAATATACATTTCTATGCTTTTATTTACCCATCTATAAGGTGGAGATGAAATATCGAGTGACGTGTATCCCTCAGTCTGCATAGTAGCACCTTATAATGTTGTAACTATTAAATGCATTAACAAATATACAACCTTCAAACTCTGCCTGGTGCACAGTAAGTACTAAGGAGGCAGTGTCTCCTTGCTTTTTCATGGCAGTATTGGACCGGGCCTCCAGTTCTCCACAGTCCATTCTCTTCCTGCTGTTTTCCAGCCATGGAAATGAAGTACCATTTATCGTGAGAAAGATCTTATTTCTTATGAAAGACTTTATTTCTTTATCATAAGAAAGACCTTATGTCTTTATTTCTAAACCTGGCTTCTGTACGCATTTGATTTGCATTTCTAGATTGTGTAGGCATTTGATGTTTCTACCCTCAATTTAGGAAGAAAATACAGTTTTAGAACACTGGATAAAACATTATTTCTGGAATTAGAGAACCTTGATTCTGTTTTCAGTGCAGTGATTATCTGGGTAGCTGTCAACAATTTAAAGTTTTCTCTTGGTTTCTAGCTTCCCATTTGTAGAAAGAGTCTGTATTTTGTCTACTGCATTGGATTTAAAAAAAAATAAATACATTTTAAAAGATAATTCTACACTCTCTGCAAAATTGAAAGTGCAGAGTTTGCCTATGAGTTCCTACCCCTACACCTGCACTGTCCGTTATCAACCTCCTCCCCAGAGCGCTATGTTTATTACTTTGAGACATCATAATGACCTAGAATCCTTTACTTTACATTAGGAATCATTGTCAGTATTCATTCTGTTGGTTTGGTAAAATAGAAAGTGACATGTCCCTCATTCCGCATAGTAGGTGGAGAACATATTCACTGTCCTAGAACTTCACTGGGACAGTCATGTTACAGATCACTATCAGGGACCTGGCCAAGATCCACAGTCTCCCAAGTGAGTATATGTGAAGTCTTAAATAAATGAGACAAGTGGCATGATTTTAGGGCTCTAGAAGCATCAAAACGCAGAATTCAAGACTCTGGGGTCTAAGACAAGGAATATCTCTGGGAAGCCCGTATTTATTTAGTTTTCAAACAAGGAAGAGGTTAGAGAGGAAAATGTAGGAAACCTGAACAGGACCTCGGAAGTGGTTCAAAGACTTTTTCAAGTACCAGACTATGTTAATTTAGGAGAACTCTCTTAGGAGAAAATCTCCAGGTGACTTTCACTACAGGAGTGAAATGCCTGCAGCTGCAATCTCTATCTTATCGCGGTTGGAGCCAGGTGTCCTCAGCTGTGGCCTATCGTGCCCCTTGAGGCGTCTCTTTGTTCTTGGTTCATCCATGCCCCAGCAGTGCTGCAGCCCTTCTCATGCATTCAGCTTCAATGGCTCCCAACAGCTCACATAAAGAAATGTAAATTAAAACTGCATTGAAATGCCATCTTATTCCAGAAAGAATGTCTATCATCAAGAAATCAAATAATAACAAATACTGGTGAGGATGTGAGGGAAAAGAAACTCTTCTATATTGTTGATGGGAATGTAAACTACTATAACTACTGTGGAGATTGGTGCAAAGATTCCTAAGAAAGTTAAAAATAGAAATTTCATTTGACCCAGGTATTCATCTAGGTTTCTTCCTGAAACAGAGACTTTCTATTTAAGCGATGTATGCATACCTATGTTTCTAGCACAACAATTCATAATATCTAGATCTTAGAGACATATATGCCCATCACCAGATGAATGGATAAAGAAAATGTGCTATTTTTACACAATGGAACATTACTCTGCCATAAAGAAAGATAAATTTGAGGCATTTGTAGAGAAGTCGATGCAACTTGAGAACAAGATAGTAAATAAAATAAGCCAGACACACAAGTTTAAATATCACATGGTTTCTTTTATATGGATATGTAATACACATATATGGGAGATTTTTTTCAAATAGATAGGAGAATTAGAGATGGGGGAGAAGGGAGGTAGAGGGATGGAGAGAAAGAATTGAAGGAGTAAAATGATGGAAACAGAGCTTTGCAAATGGAAAGGGGACCAAGAGTTGAAAGGAACAGGGAAGAAGGGAAGAATAAGGGCCAGGGATTTAGCTCAGTGATGTAAGCACCTGCCAGGCAAGTGCACTGTTGTGAGTTCGATCCTCAGTACCAAAAAAAAAAAAAAAAAAAGCAGTAGAGGGAGAGAATAGGACATAAAAAGAGCATTAAGCTATAGTGTATACTCGTATCAGTTCCTCATGGGGAGTATAATCACCATGCACCACAAACTAATAAAAAATTATGTGGGCATAAATTAAAAAAAATACCCCTGAGTCACAGTGGAATATATTGATAGTTCTGATATACCCACCAGCTGGCCATCACTGCTATGTTTGTATAGCCCACAAATCTCTGCCAAGTCAGGAGATAAGTCTGGTAAAACTGCTGTGCAGATTATTTTACAAACCCCTTGAAAACTTGTCCAGGGCTGCGCTGTTGTGTGAATATCTGTTTACTCACCCCAGTTGCCCTTAGTTTTCTCAAGAAATGCCTACTCCTGTGACATATAATAGTTTCTAGGACCTGTGTCTTTGGGAAGGCCTCTGGCTTGTCTGAAGCCTTCTGCACAGAGAGGGGATGGCTCAAGAGAAAGTGTTCCTGTGGAGGCTTCTGTGATGAGAGGAGAGAAACACCAGATTCTATGCAGAATATCACAACCAGGGTGTAAATGCCTTCTGGTCCAGCTCTCTCATTTTATGCATGAGAAAACCATGATCTACAGAAAAAAGTGACTCACCCAAACCCACAGTTAGCTAATAGAAAAAGCAAGAAGTTAGTGTGACTTCTGAGTGTCATTTCCAATGCCCTCAGTCCAACAATCAGTGAAAGACAAGTGTGCAGCTTGGGGTCACGTGGCCTTAGTTGGATGGAATTCTACGTACTGTACAGTAGCCTGTAAGGATTGTCCCTGGGGTTGGTAGGCAAAATGAGATGAAATGCAGACGATTGTTAGGATAGAATATGGCCTCAGCAAGTTGGTTTTCACTATCACTCTGCTTTCCTTTGAAATTTACACAAGGAATAGTGAATGACATTCCCCCTGTTCAATCCCCTCCATTGTATTTTTATAGGAAATTCTTCGCTAATAAGTCTGAATAAATCACATTATTTTATTCAGAGAATTCTTTATATACACTTCCGTATGGTACCCAGACTCTGCGCTTTAATTTAATGACAATGATGCTAAATTTGGGTCTGTGTTTGCTCTGAACTTCCATGCGGGTGGTGATGATGGTGTGTGAAGAACCATTATCCCACATCAAGACACATTTTAAAGTCCATAAATACACCTTTTAAACATGAAAACAAAGTACTTTGCGATCCTGGGGACATAAATCATGTATTTTTATTACTTCAAAAGACCAGCAGATGATGAGCTCTGATATTTCTAAGGAGAGAAGCAATTTATAAGAATAAATCACAATTGGAGCTCCATTATACTTCAGTCGATATATACAGCAATAAAGGTTATAAACGTTTATTTAACAATATTTAACACTATTATAAAAACCTAGGCTTTTCTGTTACTGATTTCCTAGTCTATAGGAGACTCTAAGGTCCTGAGAAAGAGGCTGTGTCAGGCTATGCATTTCCGCTGCAAACAATGCCTGTATCTGCCCGCTCAGGGGCCGGGGGTTCCTGGAGCCCAATGTGTGAAACTGTTGGAATTTGATTAAAAGAGCCAAGGAAGCAGTGATGGATGGGGCTGCACTATTGCCTTAGCCAAGACTGTAATCTGGAATAAATGTTCGGGAGGACGCTGCACCCAGGCGTGGCAGTTTGGAAGTCTGCTTGTTTTCGTAGCTCTCTTGGCACCTTGGGGCATAGCAAACATTGCCATAGTTCTGCAGGGTCGCCAAGTGTCAAACCTTGGCACAGCAGAAACAATGCCAACTTTGGAGGTGGACTTCCTGGATCCAAATCCAAGTTTTATGCTGAATGATTTTGTGCCTTGGTCAAGTGATCTAAGAATTGCTGAGACTCAGTTTATTCATCATGACATGGGGACACCAATCCTCTAGAGTAGTCAAGACGAATGATGAGATGTTCTCTGTAGAGTCCCTAGCAGAGTGACACCTAAAAATTACAGGCACTTTGAATGTCAGGTACCAGGCACTGTTTCTTGCTCTGTTCTGTGCATGAAGTACGTTCTGCTTACCCACTTACTCATCTTAATAACCCTGTAGCTAAAGATGTACCTTTGAAGTCAACCAGTCCTCCTGTAGATGTCAAGCTAACTGTGATTCTTCCTAGAGATTTTTTTTGGGCAGGGAGGGCTGATTCAGATATTTAGCTTGAGACTGGACTTGAGTGGATTCAAGATCCACCCTGAGCTCTAGCGTCACCTTGGGAGAGGCAGCACCTCAGCCACCTGTACTGCACTCAGGGGGCTTTGTGGCCTCTTCATCTCTGTCTCTTAACGTTGGTTCATTCTTCCAGTAGGGCAGTATACTTTTTTTTTCCTCCTTTATAATTACCCATTACCTTTCTGAGTCTCTTTATTTCTGTGAGCATAAAGCAGTATTTGTCTTAGCTCATTTTAAAAATCAGTGTTTTCTCTTCTGGAGATCATTTTCTTCAGGTAGCCCAGCTCTCTGAAGATGTTAATACTGTTTTGACTCTTGTAATCACATTCCTTTTTGAAGTACTCTTGAATCCTGTTGAAACTATCTACTGGGTTACATCTTCTGATATGAAGAAGCAATCTTTATTTTGGTGAATCGGTCACTTTCCCACCCCCTTCCCTATTCTGAAACTATGAGTTTGTGATTTCTTCCATTTCTTCCATCTTCTTGCTTCTAGAGACTCAGCTGAATTATTTTGCCTGTCTCTTACCCACCATTTATACTGGGCTGTGTTTTTTGTAGGTGCTTTCATGATGAAAGATAAGCAGCAAAGATAAGACTATGGCAGTTTAATTTTCTGTGTGCATTTTTCAACTTTTTGGCTTTATTTTAATTCTGCCAAAATTACAAATGGTATGAACTGAAAACCAAACATACTCTGAGACACACCATCCGAGCTGCAAGGATATATGGCCACAGGTCCAGGATGGTTGGCAGAGGGCAAAGATTGGATTAAATCTATGTGAGCAATTCTCCCTGAGGTTTTCTAAGCATCCCTGTGTCTATTTTTTGAAAATATCTTGATTCCAGTCCTTAGAATGCCATGAAACAAGGAGATGGCTTGTTTGATTTGCATGAGTGCAAGTAACTTCTTCAAACCCGGGGGAGCTGGAGACCTCTCACTGGTTGCAGAGAGGCCAAAGGAGGCCTCTCGGAGGAGCAGACAAGGATCCTTGACAGGGGCACAGTCATCGCTATTAGCAGCCTGCTCGCCAGTTGTGGCGCATGGGTGAAGACTGAATTGCCTTCCAGGCAAGTCCTGACTAGTGTCTCATCTTGAAGAAAGACTGGGCCCCTCAGCAGTGCAAGGCAGACCTCCGCGTGAATGTGTTCCTGTTAATAAAAGACCAGCGTGATTTATCCTCTAGTGTGCCCTGCTCAATCCATTTCTCCTCACTGCAGCTGGAGTGATATTTTAAAAACAGAAATCAGATTGTGTCACTGGCCAGATGAAAGTTCAGGCTTCTACACGTGGCCCCCAGGACCTGCAAGGATGTGTCTCGAGCTTGTCTTTCGAGTTACATCTCAAACAGGTGCAACTCCTGCCTGTAACCAAGTCTTCTGGAACGTTCTTTCTGTTTGCTGTGTTGTTTCTTTCCCTTTCTCTATTTCACTTCGATTTCAGATCACAGTTGGAGCATCATTTCCATAGCAAATCCTTCTCTGACCCTCTTGGAGATCAAATCCCCTTGTTAAAAGGTCTCATGTCCTTGCTTGGAATTGTCATAGGTTTATTTCAATCATTTGTTAGGCAATTAAAACCTAGGATAGCATTTTGTTCATCATTTTAGCTCTGGACTTGGTAGCAGCTTAATTAATATTCTTTTGGAGTCATGATTAAGTCATGATTAAGTGATTCTCTCCTTTCCTAAATCTACAGAGAAAAATTTAGTCTCCAAAGTGTCATTCTGGGTACCCACCTTCATTCTCTACTTGGTGAATTCTGATTCACCTTTTCTGATCAATCTTTGTGATGTTTTTCTTTAAGTTGCCTTTCATAGTTACCTTTGTAGTAGTCAGAGGAGGCTCAATTGCTTAACTCCACGAGAATGTATTTCTAGGTCATATAACAGGTTCACCAGGCTTGTCTGGTGGCCTGTTTCTCATCCAGGGCCCCAGCAGGAAGGAGTATTCAACTCTGCACTTTCGTGACATGGAAGACAGGAATAGGAAAATGTGGTAAGTCAGATGCTTGCTCTGACCTTTCTACCTAGAAGTGACACCTGAGTGCCTGCACTCAGATTTCATGCTTGGTCATATGGTCAGGCTTTTATTAGAAGAGAGTGGAAGGGTTGATTTGTGTTCTATGAAAATGGGTGAGATTTTATGGACATCACTGATCCACACCAAACATTCCCAACACCTGGCTCCTCCTGGGGTATCAAAACTGTCACTCCCAGTACTTCATTCTTTCTGCCCTTCTCTGTCCCTTAATCTTAATACTCTGTGATTCCATCTTTTAGCTTGTGTGTTCTAGCACCATCACCAAGCAGTGATTCTTTGCTTCCCTCAGGATTCTGGCTCTGGGTTGGGTCCCTTGGAAGCAACTTTGAGATGGAGACCAGCACACAGGAAGTTGTTGATTACCTGAGTTCTAGCACCAGTTTCTAGTGTTGTGTCTCATATCATGGTTATAAGACTCTTGCTAACTGCAGGTCTCTTTTTAAGATCTCAATTACACAACTATAGTTTTTATTTATAGCCCTGCAAATCTTTGACACTGAAAATGGTCTGCTGTTATATCAGTGTGTTTTATTAGGAAATAAATCAATGTACTTTTCTCTTAAAAACAAATAGATAAATGCGTTTTCTAGTGAACTAATGTAGTCATTTTTATTCTTAGTTTCTGTGTATTAAGGGTAGTAGGACATCATTATCTTCAATGAAACACTATTTGACTAATTACCATTTTTAGGGAGTGTTTTTGGAGTAAATAATAGAGAGTAAGACATTGGTCTATGAATTCAAACCCATAGTACAGCACATCTGAGTGCAGTGGGTGATTTTGCGTCAGGTATTTAACTTCTCCGAACACGGGTTTGCTAGAACTTACAAGTGTTTGTAGTTTGTTCAAGGATTTGCGTTTGTATCAAGTTGGATGACGTCTTCAAAGACACAGAGCCTTAGATTCAGAACTAACCCTTAGAACAAACCGATGGGGATCCTGGGTTCCGGAGGGTAAATGCAAGTCATTGGCCATTAAACAGTAGAGCCATGAACAGAACTCCCATCTTCCATCTTGGATTCCCATGCCATAATCTGCCTCTGTCAGCATTCCATATCAGCAATTTGAATAAAATGAACCTAAATCCATTTTTTAACAACATGATTTCCAGAAAAATATTCTCTCTACTGAAAGTTGTAAGCTCTTATAAGTTCTTAATTCTTATCATAAACTTTTATGGAAAAAGAAAAGATGATACTCTGACCTTTTTGCCAAAGAGAATAGTAGTTTTTGTGGAATCAGTCTGTTATTCTATCACATGGGCTGGTTCCCCAGGTCAAAGGATGAAAGACGCTGATTTGTGTCAGAACACAGCTGCTGTCTCTGTTCACAACAGAGGAGGAACTGGCTGCAGCATCATTTTGTAACAGATGGATTAAAGCATTTCTTGGTTTGACACATGAGCAGAGAGGGTCTAGATTCCCTTAATCTCTCTGATGAAAGCTTCCCATGTACTGTAGATGCCCAATACATATTAATTGGTATCAACTCATGGGATGCAGATCTCCTTGATTTTGAACATTTAAGTACAATAGCCTCCTTGGTGAGAGATTAATAATTGATTTTGTCTTCATCCTTCTTGGACTCTAAACTGTTACATCTCACATGCATTTTCCTAGAAATACTTTTGGCTCAGGATAGCATCGAATGCACCACTTAATTTGTGCTTAGGCTTTGGTTTTTAATATGACTCGTTTTTTCTCTTGAGTTCAATGAGCATTTGCCTTTTGTAATTTCATTGTAAGGTGATTACACTGTGGTTCAATTACTTGACTAAACAGACATTGTTTCTTTTTTTTTTCCTTCCAGATATTGATGAATGCGCCGCTAAGATGCATTATTGTCATGCCAATACAGTGTGTGTCAACCTGCCAGGCTTATATCGCTGTGACTGTGTTCCAGGTTACATTCGTGTAGATGACTTCTCTTGCACAGGTGAGCACTATCAAGCAATGTTCTCTAATTTATTCCTTCTCTGCACCATATCTGTGTTGTTACATTTAGCACCTAGTATACAAAAATACTGTTGCTTAAAAAATTCTCTTTCATAATTTCACCCTTACATTCTGGAAAAAAACTAATACGAGAATGTTCATCTGCATAATTGATTTCCACACCCAGTATTTCTGCCTATGTACATGTGTGCATATATGTATGGGTGTGTGGTTTGAAACTGAAGTCCCAGTTGCCTATCGTAACACTGAGGAGCTTAGAGATATCAGTTCTAAAAAAACAAATATTCAAGCTATTTTTCCTTCCATTATAATTAAATGTTTTTCTGTGTAATAAATGTACTTTGAGAAAGATAAGCATTATATTGCACTAGGTGGCAAGAGTGCTTGTTGGTCAGGTATTGGGTATACGGGAGCTACTCAAGATTATGTTGCTTTATATTTTCTTACTGTCATTTTCCCGCCTCTTCTCCTTCTGTCACTGTGTTTAGACTCACCTGGAGCGCTCTGTGAACAGAGAAGGTCTTGTAGGGTATTGGCTTTGTAGTTCCAATGTCTTTCCAGTCATGTATCTGCAGATATGAACATTATATTGGTTAAGGATAGTGGAAGATTGCAGGTATTTCTTTGCTTGGGTCAAATATATTTAAATGCTCAATTTGCACTGTAAAGTAATATAATTTTGGGTTCTTTTGAAGGTATTTCCCTGACTCCTGATTCTTTGTGTCTTAGCATTGTCATATGAAACTGCATTCTTCACTGGGAATGTGGTGCCACCTAATTTCTTTCTCTGAACGATCTTTGGAGAAACACATAAAGTTGGAAAAGTCACAGAAACATACAAAATTCTTTTGCTGTTTACTTTTGTGTGTCCCAGGTTGCTGCTGTTTAGGGAAAGCATGGGAAAGCTCAGAGGGAGCAGGGTTCTGAGGGCTACGTGAGGCCAGCTGTCATCTTCCTCTCTTCTCTCTAGTGCTGTTAAGACTGTTAGGAAAACGTGTGAGAGAGTACATTTTAAGGGCTAAATTTCTTTGGGAACAGTAAACAGACATGTTGTAAAAAAACTATGAGGCCATAAGTGAGTGTCATTCTCTTCCCACTAGTAAATGAAGCTCATAACTTAACCCCAAAATGACACAAAGCTGATGACTGTCTTCCCAGAACAATAGCACTACATCATGAGATTCACTAAAATGAGACAAAGGCCAGTTAAGGTGACATCAGTGTGCCACCCCTGCTCTTGTGTCCTTGCTGAAAAGGGTGGGAAAACCTTTTTACTCATTAAACTCCTGTGAAAGACAGATTTCTACCTGGTAGTCTGTATGTGGAACAGGATGGGAAATGTGTTATCTGAGGAACTGGCTCCAGCATTATTTTAGAAAGTGAAATGTGTTGTTTGGAATAAAAGACAAAAGCATGGATCTTGCTAGGCAGCCAAGCACCTCTTCTTCACTGGAAAAGAATAAATAGCTCTGCGGGGGAGGGGAAAAACAGCATCAAACACCTTTTCATTTTGTTGTGCCTGCAGTTGTATTTTGCCTGAGAGGAAATGGAATAGAAAACACAAAGGTGAAGAAACTAAGGGGAGAGGGCACACAAGGTGGGACCAGTCAGAGAGCAAGAGGCTGGGTGCTGGGACAGAGCACAGGTGAAAAAGACCCAACGGAAGCAGAGAGGAGAGGACTTTTTAAAACAGGAGTGTTGGACTGGGAGATAGCTCAGCAGCAGATCACCTGCCTGGCAAGTTGTGAGGTTGTGAGTTTGATTCCCAGTGCCATGACATAGAAATCAAAACAACAGCAACAAAAATAAATCAAGCAGGAGTGTTGAATGTGAAGTTTATCTACTGTTTCACTGTTCCGTGTGCCCTGTGAACCTCCTCCTGACTCTTGAGACCTTCAGCAAATTTCCCTTTTCCTTAGTGAGGGATACACGCTCCTCCATCCAAGAGGAAACACGCTAACATGGCGGACCGCAGAAATGATTCATGTGCCCCTGAGATGTTGGGGCCCCACAGGGAACCATCATAATATAACCCTTCTGTTCCCTCTGATGGCCCCAATCCACATACACCTGCTTATGCACACGAATGTATGTGTCCCCACTGCTTCATCTCGGGAATTTCAAAAATCTTCGTGAGGACCCTGGACGTTCACCAATCACATTTTTTGAATAGCCACACATTCTTCACACCTACCTACTGCATCCTTGTTCTGTTTTCTCTTTTTCCTCCCTCCACAGGAACACTGAATTTGTCTATGGGCATTGTCCCCATGTCCTTCCACTCACCTGCTTGCCCTCCTCAGACTCCCGTGGACTTCCGTCCTGGGCTTTCCACAGAAGCCAGATTTATCAAGGTCACTGTAAGCTCCACTTTCCTAAATCGAAGGCCCGTATCTTAGCAGCGCTGAGCAGGGTGTTATCACACCTTCCCCCCTGAGACAGTGTCTTTGCTTGCCTGTGGCATTCTGTGTCCTGCTCTTGCCTTTTTCTTTTTTCTTTTTTTCATTTTTTTTTTATTTTGAAGAGAATAAAACAAAAGAGGGCAGAACAAAGCAGATCAGAACAGAACAACATAAGCAACAGAGCACTTTATAATAAGACAACTGGACATTAAGAGTAGCTATCAAAATATCTCTTTCTCTGCTATAGTTGAGTATAGTTTCAAATACAATAATATCAAACATAAGAAAATAGTATAAAACCATTCAATAGAATGAAAGAATTACAGGACATTCTGAACCGAATAACAAAGAATGATCAATGGGTACTATAATACCTCATTTTCAATAAAAATATGTTTATACTATCACATATATTAAAATCCCAGTAAGACACAATATGATAGAACCGATGGTAATAGTAGAGTACAAGCATGGTAGGACTTCTAAGCAAGATAATATTAAATCAACATTGGGTGCCATAATGTTTTGTTTTCTGCAAAACAGCTGTTCATACTATCACGCATAATAAAGGCAAACAAAACAGATTAAAATTCCAACTGATGATTGAAAACATTGAAAGGCGTCAAAGCAGTGAAATAGGAAATCGTGATTACCATAAAATCTTATATATTCTTACCAACTCTCATACTAGGGAGACTATGGTATTTACACATGTGAGTTTGGTTTATTTTGCTTATGAATATGGTCTCAAGTTGTGTCCATTTATTTATAAATATCTCAATGTGATCATTCTTTAGCTGAGTAGTATTCCATTGTATAAAAATGCCACAACTTTTTTATCCATTCCTCAGTTGATGGGCACTTAGGTTGTTTCCAAGATCTGGCTATTACGAATTGTGCTTCTATTAACATGGGTGCACATATATCACTGTGGTATGATGTTTTCAGTTCTTCTGGGAATATGCCTAGAAGTGGAATAGCTGGGTCAAATGGAACCTCCAGACCCAGGTTTTTGAGGAATCTCCACACTGATCTTCACAGTGGTTGCACGAGTCTACACTCCCACCAACAGTTCAGAAGAGTTCCTTTTTCCCCACAGCCTCTCCAGCACTTGTTG